>JAAEAF010013527.1:0-178926 GCA_011037195.1 Triatoma infestans | reverse complement strand
ATTTGCTAAAAACCACTTTTTTGGACTCAGGGGACCTCAAAACGGATATTTCCGGTGAAAACTCGATATCGAAAATTTGGACACCAGAAGTTACAATACTTCCTCTTACTAGGAGTAAGAGAAAGTAAAAAACATAATGTTGGAAAACTTAACTCCGAAAATTTCACACGATCGTAACCCTGCCGCCTCCAGCTGTATGTAGTAAGAGAGAGAGAGAGAGCGAGAGTGAAGGAATAATTGAAATTTCAAATAAATGGACCAATGAATTTGACAGGCATGAAAACTCTACTAAGACATTTTTAAATTAGTTTTTTTTAATACTCTGAATATTATTTATACTTTGATAGCTTATAAACAGAACGTATTGTTTTCATAAAGAGACATAGTTTTCAAATAACAATAGAAATAATAACAATTTCAAATAACATTGTTGTCAATTTCAACTGTAATAAAAAAAAAAAAAAAAAAAAAAAAAACCTTGAACCAATAGAATATTGAAAAGTGATAATGTCACTACAGTATTATTTTAGTACTCCTAGTTTTTATGGTACAACAATTTATTAGAATTAGTAATTTTAATTTTTTTTTTTTTTAATTTAAGGCACTAACTTCTAAGGTATTGTTTTTTATCATTGCTAAAGTAGTACTTAATAAGTTCACATAGTAAGCAGAAACATTAAATTTTTAATTAAGGACAGATCCAATCAACAAACAACCTCTGAATCACAAGCGTTTTTTTGGAATATTGGAGACGTACATTTAAGTAGCCAGTCAGAATGGACTGAACCGGAGCTGAGGGGTAAAATTAATGTGAGAAAATATCTGGTATTTTTGACACGCCGTTGCGTGCATATTGATTTTGTTCGTGACCGGTTTCGGATTTTTTCATCTATCGTTTGTGAATCCGCAAATACACCAAGTTCGTGTAGAGAGTTCAGTTTAACGTAATATTACTGTTACACTCAGCTTGTGAATGTAACAGAAACATTACGTTGAAGTGAACTCTCTCCTACATAAAACTTAGTGAATTTGCTCTGACTATGGATGAAAAACTGAAATCGGTCAGGAACAAAATCAATATGCATGCTATGGACGAATAAAATACCAGATGTTAATCCAGCATTACAGACCTATCCATATTTTCAATGATTGAGAAAATTTTGGCGTGATCACAGGCAATCTTACTTCAACCACCATTAATACACCAAAAAAATCAATAATAAATAGTAACGCACACTCGTCCTCCTACTGTTCAAAAACCTAAAAACAAATATATCACAATGAATATATTGAAACTGTACGATCCCCTCTCCCTAATTTCTATGTTTACTTCCTGTTCTTCTTGCTGTCGCTAGAGATGTGCTGGAAAATCGTGCAATTAAGTTTGCTCAAGGACTATCAGAAAAATGAGAAAAATAAAACGATTTTTAGCAAACAGACCGTAATTATGCAAGTATTTGTTGGATTGGTCTCTTCACCATATAACAGGGTAAATATTTGATTCTAGAACTAAATATGCACCTCAAAAAAAAAAGAAAATTCGCAGTCAGCTCAAACTTGACATCATATTAAGTACAAACAAACTCAAATCTAACACGTGAATTTCAGTCAAAATCCATTTACCACAATAAATCCAATAATCCACTTTGCTGAATTTCTTCTTTTTTTTTTTTTTTTTTTTTTACAGTTTCCCCAAAGTTTCTCGAAAATGGATACAACGATTTTCTTTAAATTTTGCCAGACTATATATTTGATCACTATTTTTTAAAACATTTTTTTTCAAAAACAAAACTAAACCAGTAAAAATTCCAAGTTTAAAGAGGAAATTTGTAAATTAATATTATTTAGACGAATGAATTTATATAATAAAATAAGATAGCACTGTAGAGGGAACCCACAACTCCCTTCCTCTAAAAATCCCCTCCCTTAAATGAATTTTTCCAGAGAAAGTTATAGATTATTATATGTGTTGAGAGTTTATCAAGTTTTAAAAAAATTGTTGGAGCCGTTTCCGAGATAATAAAAAAAAAAAAAAAAAAAAAAAAAAAAAAAAAAGAAAAACTATTCGCTAAAGTGATACTTCCGGTTGATGGATTTTGCCGCAAATCTTCGTGTCTGATACGGTAGTTATTCTATACCTAAACGGAATACTAAGTTTCGAGCTTACTGCAATTTTTTAGCTTTTGAGATATTCTTTTCATACAAATCCACACTCACAAACAGACCATTTTTCTAAAAACGACTTTTATGGACTCAGGCGATCTCAAAAAACGTATATTTCCGGTGAAAACCCTAGTTAGAAAATCTGGCACATCGCAATACTTCCTCTAACCTTAGTTTAGAGAAATAAATAATCTAAACGTTAGTGAGAAAAAGAGAGTGTGGTGCAAGAAAGAAGATAAATGAATAGAATGAATGAAATCTTTGTTTCCATAAGTTACTGATAAGAAATACTGAAGAAAAAAAAAAAAAAAAATCAAAACATTAGGTAAACAAAAAAACCAATAGAAACTGCTAATCGCAGTCTTTTTTTACGTATATATAAAAAGTTAGTATGGAATATTTGCGGGCAACAAAAATTGCTGACAAAGAAGCTGTCCCCCTTACTTGTTCATAAGTAACAGACCATGTGAAAGAGGACAGTGTAGAGTTATTATACAATGAAGAGGGGAGTATTTCTAGACAGTGGAAGTTTCCATATGACCGTCAGAAGATTGGTTTCTTCTCCAGTATAATAACAGTGTAACCTTTTTCTTCCTTAGTGAAACTCTTGTTAATGTATAAGTTTGTTTTTTAATTTGTATTTTTATTATTTTACGGTTATTAATAAAACAATAAAAATGTCTATTTTTTATATAGACAAAACTGAAAGGCCAATATTCTTAATAATAAAACACCTTTATTCCAACTAAATTAAGTATTTCATTTACAATGTATTTCATCCATTATTATAACTTCGTTCTTCGGCTCTTTATTTTCCTGTTTTCTTTCCATAATTATCAATAAAATTATTTCTTCAAATCTAAAGATATTTTGTGTTTTATTTTTTTTTTTTTTATAGAAATTCAAATTTCCACAAATATAAGTGTACATCGGATGAAGGAAAACTTTTAAAAGGAAGCGGTTAAACCTGAACTGATAAGTTTATCAGAAAAACTTAGGGAATAATGGTTGCTAATGACGTAATGCTAGTTTAAATTGCTCGTGGTAAAATAATACTAATATTGAACATTAATTATTCAAACAAAATCTGGTGTGAAACACTCAAACTTCAAAAGAAGGCGTACGTGTACATAAGATAGAACCAACCCTTCTTTTAATAATAAAATTATTGAAATTTAACGTGTCACAAATCCCGCAGAACTACCCGTAAAATCAGTTTTTCTATTTTAAATAAAAGTAATAAGTTTTGTTTACTATACACTCAGCAATCATCGAAAATAGTTACAATAGTTTTCGAAGAAATTAAAAAAAAACAACAAAAAACTTGAACATGTATTCTTTGACTTACACGACTTTATTCAAATTTTGAATTCATATGTGTATTAAATACTATTATATAGATATTAGAATCATAATTATATTGAAGTGGTATTTTATAAGATGAAAGCTTAAAACAACATACTTGTTCACCAAGAAATATAAAAAATAAAATTTTTGCCAGGAAAATTGGTTCAAATGAAAATGATAGGTATGTAGATGGTGTACGGAGCTTGGAAAAAAGAAAAGCTAAATCGCACTTTTGATTGATGAATTTCGCCCGAAACTTTGGTTGTCAACTGCGATGGCAATACCTACTTTGAGCTTTCTATGATTTTTCTTTTTTTTTTTGATCAAACATAGACAAATCACATACAGATATCAGACTATTCGATAGAAAAACATTTTTCTCTTACTAGGAGTAAGAGAAAGTGAAAAAAAAAAAAAAAACTGGTGTTATACAATCCACCCAAACTCACACAACATTCTCTTACTGTAAGTTTACAAAATTCAAATCGACAAAATTTTATAGTTAGAATATCAAATTTTAATGAAATTCGTCGGTATTTTTATGGAGAAAAATGTGTTCAGTAAAAAAACGCATTTCCGGTCCTTCCCAGCTATCTTCAAACTCGCAATTTCTTCAACAACATATTTCATTCTAATTATAACTATTATTTTGGATGATAGAACTACGTAATAAACTGAAATAGTACTATAGAGGAAAACCAAACCTCAAGGCCCCACCAAAAGTGGCCACTAAATGAATTTTCCCGGAGAAATATTAACAAATAATAAGTTTTAGCTCTTTGTATGTGTGAATATAACAAGTTCAAAAAAAAGTCGTTGGAACCATTTTTTGAGAAAATCGCAAAAAATTAAAAAAAAACCTTCATACTGAAGTGGTACTTCCATTAGAGGAATTTTGATGGATAATATCCAATCGGATTCCACTGTGATATCAAACGGAATGACAAGTTTGAACTTTCTTCTACGATTTTTCGTTTTCGAGCTATGCTGTTCATACACACAAAATTCTATCTACAAATATCACTTTTTTGGACTCAGGTGATCTCACTCAAAATGTGTATTTCCGATGAAAACTCGATATAGAAAATCTGGCACAATCCAATACTTCCTATTACTATTAGTGAGAGAAAGTAAAAAAAGATAGTGTTGAATAGTTAAGTTTATTCTCTGTCACGTAATACCTTCTTTTAATGTAAACAGACGGGTATTAAGTGTTTTTTTTTTTAAAAAAAAACTACAAATATTATTACAAGTAAAATTGTGAAATAAGATAAATAACCAACCAACAACATAGGTTCTAACGATAAACTAAAATGATAAAAACCATTCACAAATCAATTGAATTTCAAAAATAAAATTAGTATATTTTCGTAAAAAAACATTATGATCAGTTGACTTAAATGATATTTTATCAGAAATTCGTGTTAATGACCACTAAATCCAAAAAAAAAAAAAAAAAAAAAGTCAATATAATTTTGGGAAAGAAAAAACTAAAAAAAGAGTTCCAACATGGGAACCAAAGAAAATGTGATGGAAAATATTCAGTAAAAATGACAAAATGGCGATTTTAGATTTTAACGGACATTTTATTGTCAATTCTTTTAATGGGTACCCTAAGAGAATTATAAGTTTAAAGGTATCTGCGCGCTTTTACTTATCTGAAAACAATTTGGAAATTGCCCACGATCGCTATACTTCCTCCATAATTCGAGAACTTCCATGAAGATATATACCAACAGAATTAATTTTGCTGTAGTGTATATATAAATCATTTCAAACGCCGGCAACTAATATAGCTAAAAATGCGCTATTTTTCTGTAAATCAGGAGACAGGCAGCCAATTGCTGGGCACTATTAGTGGCAAGCTGTAAATAAACTTTCTCCCCATTCTGATGTTGTTAAAATTCACTTAACACTAAAAAAATTTTATATATATTTAGCATTACTGAACCAAAATAAGGAAGTAATGTCTGATTGGTTTTAATATCTCTTAAATATGGGAATGAAAATAAACAAAAATTATATGATTTATTATACGGAAGAATGAACTTTTCATTCCGAATATTCAACAAGTAAATTTTGAAGAGCATAGCAATCACAAACAATACCAGTTCTTCTGGAAACTTCAACAGACAAATTACAAAATCAACTACGTATACTGCCAAACATAAAAATGATCATTTTTCACGAGCTCTCTCGCATAGCATAACAAATAAAACTTTTACGCTGGTGAATATAATGCATATTAATTACAATTTAATTAGCAATTAATCTATTTAGTTTTATTTTTAGGTAATTATTATTTTTATAGCCGTAAAAGAAGTAAATCAATTATGACTTATCTATTTAATTTAACCCCAATTAACATTAATGTTTCTACTATTTTAAAAACAAAAACAAACAAAAAATCTGGTGTGAAACAGTCACTCGACTTTCTCTTATTGTGAAATAGTAAATTTTCTTATCATTTACAATTCTTATTGGTGTTTATAAACCGTCGGCATTTTTTATGGAGAAAATCACGAAAATATGAAAAACCTATTCAGTAAAGACGCAAATTCCGCTCAAAAGATTTCCTTCAAACTGGGAATTTTGGGCACCTTATATAATACTAATTAATATTATTTAGTTGACAGAATTGTGTAATAAACTGAAATATTACTTTAGAGAAAACTATAACCCCATTACTCTCCGGAAAAATGCAACTTACATGAAAATTGTAAGCTCTTTGTGTGTGTAGTTTGAATTGGAAAGAATAAAGGAAATCGTTGGAGCCGTTTTTGAAAAAAAAAAAAAAAATGATAAACTATTCAGTGTAGTAGCACTTCCGGTTAATGGATTTTACCCCTTCCAGTGAAGGGGTTGGTAGTACACATCATGTCCTACACGTTTTCGGACCTCAAAACGTGTATTTCCGGTTAAAATTCAATTTCAAAAAACTGGCATGATCGCAGTTCTTCTTCTTATTATTTATTATTAGTAAGAGAAAGTAAAAAAAAAAAAAAAATGTATGTATATCTTAATACATAAATAACATCATAGAACTCGCTAAAATGAATTTTGCTCATAACACCTGAAACGATATATGATGCGACACAAAAATCCTTCACAGTCAATTTTATTTAACATTTTTAATAATATTTATATCATACCAGGTTGGAAGTAAGTAAAATGGAAATAACATTTACCGGAAATGTGTAAGAAAAATGGCAACACCCAAAAACTTCCTGACATCACTTTTTACGGGAAAGTACATCAGACATACGGTATATATGATAGCGGCTGGCATTATATAAGTAAGTAATAAGTATAAAAACTTTTTGAAGGTCATTTTCAAAAATATACGTAAAAAAATTTAAAAAAATATAATACACTACAATGTGATAATTCCGGTTGATAGAAACCTTCAACATAGGACACCTTGTGGATACCGAATATCAAGTTCATTATTTCCTGTGACTTTTTTTTTTTTCTGGGTTTCATTCATACATGCAAGCACGCTCTAAAAGCATGTAATTTTTGCGGTAACATTTGAATTTCTGAACATAAAGAATCGCATAGAACTAAAGCCTATATATAATACCCGTTAAGAAGAAAATAATATTTTAATAAAAAAAATCTGGTGTGAAACACTCACACAACTTTCTCTTACTCCAGTTCTCAAAATGATAATTGACAAATTTTATACTTTGTGTACCAAATTTAATGAAATTCGTCGAAAACTGAAAAAACTGTTCAGTAAAAGCGCACTTCCGGTTTACTAATTTTCTTGAAACTCGGAATTTCAGCCATCTATTTATTTCTAACTAATTATGTTTGGATTATAGAATTGTATAATCAACTAGGATAGCACTTTGATGAAAATCTAACCCCACCCCTCCCCTAAAAAAGTGCCCTTAAAAGAATTTTTCCAGAGAAATGTTTTAGATAAAAGTTGTAGATCTTTGCATGTTTAGTTTATATACGAAGTTTCAAGAAAATCGTCGGAGCCATTTTTGAGAAAATTGCGAAAAAGTGAATAAATCATTTAGTAAAGTGGTAATGTAAAATTGCACTTCCGGTCATCGATTTTTTTCAAACTCGGAATTTCACAACATATTTAATTCTAATTAAATTATTTAGATGACAGAATTTTCTAATAAACTGAAATAGCACTTTATATAGAAACCTAACCCCACCCCTCCCCCAAAAGTGCCCTTCACTGCATTTTCCCGGAGAAATGTTTCAAATAAAAGTTGTAGCTCTTTGTATGTGTAGTTGATATACTAAGTTTGAAGAAAATCGTCGCAGCCATTTTTTAGAAAAACGCAAAAAAGTAAACAATCCAACTAGTAAAGTGGTACTTCCGGTTGAGGAATTTTGACAGATAACGTAGTGTCAGATCCCACAGTGATACCTAAACGGAATATCAAGTTTCAACTTTCTACTGTTTTTCGTTTTTGAGCTATGCTGTTCACATACATACATACACACACACACACACGGACACACGGACACACACACACACACAGACCATTTGCTAAAAACCACTTTTTTGGACTCAGGAGACCTCAAAACGGATATTTCCGGTGAAAACTCGATATCGAAAATTTGACACGATTACAATACTTCCTCTTACTAGGAGTAAGAGAAAGTAAAAATTGAAACAAAAAAAAATATATGCAACACATGATTAATAAATACATATATAATTTTATGTATATATATTACTTTTCTTTTTTGGCAACAACAAATACATATTGCATCATACATACAGATCATAGCAAGCAAACAAACACGTGCTGCTATCTGACAAGATGTTTGGCAGATTGACACATGTACATAAAACTTAATATATTCCCGCGAAATGATACTAATAATTAAATTAATTTTTAAAGTAATCATTGTTCATTTAAAATTAAACAAAACAAAACAAGAAAATAAAATAAAAGGTTACAATTATTATCATTTAGTATTATTAAATAGATTGCTTTATTATTAAAAATTGCAATAAAAAAAATTAAAATGACAATCATTTCTATTGTTCTAGTCTAGATGTAGATTATAATTTAATTTATTCAATAAAATTTCCATTGAATTTAACAATAAACTAAAAAAAATAGTGTCTATACAATATAATTTTATATGAACAAGACTGAAAAGAATTTTGTAATTAGGCATACTAATGGCATACATTCTTATAAGAGACATTTATTTAGTAACAATAAATAAATATGTTTTGAAATATAAAATTGGAGTTAAGCAAAGCCAAAATGTGGACGGAAAAAAAGTCGGATATAGTTATCACAAACATACCCACAAAGTTATCTTTGATCTTTTAAATTATACAATCTCAATAGTGAGTGTAGCACAATTTTTACTTTAATGCTTTTTAAAATTGAAAGTTTCTAATTCATTTGATTTTTTTTATAAATAAAACAATTTTTAGGTAAACAAGTTCAAAAAATGACAATTCTCAGTAAGAAACCGTTTTTAAAAAAACACAATCTGTTTGTGTTCAGGAAATTAAATAATTTGCATTGTCAGTGAAGAAATAATTTTTTTTTTTTAAGAATCTGTCCATCTTGTTTTCTTTATATATTTTCTTTCAAAAGTATTTTTTTTTTAATTTTTAAACCAAGCTCTAAAGCTTTGAACATAGCTTCAAAAGATATTTAAATTTCTTTGGACAGCCTAGTGTGTAAAGATTCATTGGAAGATTGTAAAGAGTCTGGCCAATTAAATAGCGGTTCTATTATTTTTTACATTAATACGTTTTTATGTGAAGACATGTAGAATTCTGTAAAAACAGATTTTATTTTTTTATTTAAGTCAAGTCAACATCTATGGTCATTGGCGCCCGGAGCTTTCTCAGTGAACTGCCGGCCTCCGGACAGTATTCTCTCGTTACAGACAACAGTGCCCATCACCGGACAGTGAGCTGTCTCTACGGGCAATCTGACAATTTCTCGTAGGAAGAAAAAATTCTAAGGGAAAGCACAGCTGGACTCGAACCCGGATCCTTTGCGTGGGAGTCCAGTACGCTAACCACTTAGCTATTCCCTTCTCTAACAGATTTATCTTTTATTTTTATATTTTGTTACTGTAGAATGAAACATCTTTTCACTTCAGTGTTGGAAATTAGCATAAAAATAATATTATTAATTTGATCCAAACAAATTGATTCATCTCTCTATAAAAGTATTAAATTTAAATTGAGAAGAGATAAAATTTAGTGTAGTAGTCTTGAATACAAATGACATTTACATTGTGGAATCATTTATATAATGAAGTTTTTTGTTCACATTCCTTACGGATCATCAAGATTTTCTACGAACACATCTTATCCGGCTACAACTTCCCGGTTAGCGCTATTGGGGCTAAGGAAAATATTTGGGAATTCCCCTATTATAACAGAATTTTATACCAATAATTGACCGCCATAATCACTTTGAAGGACGTTGCTTTTTTTTTTATTTCTTATAATTCTTACAATAATAATTCAAAAAAAATCTTTTTTCAAATTTGGTCATTTACTAAATATAATTTATAGGGTGTTAAAAAAATCGCATAAAGAACCGGAGTTCCAGTTTTCGCAGAAAAAATACTTTCTGGCTAGCCAATATTATTCAGGCTCGGAATTTTATACCAAACACACTTGAAAAGTGTTTTTTTTTATTATTCAAATATTACGCAGATGATTGAAAGATATATATATATATAACATAAGATTAAAATGAAAGTTTAAAAATCAGCCTCAGAAGCAATTTTATTATGATTAATTATATATGTTATTACCAATTTTAACATGAAAATCATTGAGGCTGTTGCCAAAAAAAAAAAAAAAAAAAAAAAAGTTGCAATACATAAAGTTCGCGGTTGATGGATTTTGAATGAAAATTTCTCGTGGTTTTTGTTCTTGAGTATATTCTATTCTCTCTCTCTCTTTGTCTCGCTCTCTCACACACAGACACATATGTATATATAGAGAGAGTTATAGAAAATCATCTAGACAGTGGAACATGTACTCGTATTTTCGAATAGAAACTCAATTTTTTTTTTTATTTTATCGAAATACTTTCTTTAAAGTAAAAATACAACAAATTCTATTATCGTCTTGCGAAAAAAACGAAAACAGATTCTCCCAGCAAATGAGAACAAAAAAAAAAAAAAAAGAAAAGAAATTGGCAACCAATACACCAGGGAGAGCTGCTAGTAAAACAATAATTTAATTATATTACAAACGTTTTAATGAAAAAGAAAATAAAAAAACCAAATATGGAAGTTAAAGGCAAGTGTCAAACTATACTAAAGTTAATAAGGAAATACCGAAAGACCATTAGTGTGTCATGTAATCAGCGAATGTTATTAAGTTAGGAAAAATCTTTAGTAAAACAAGTATTAAGAAAAATTTGTAAATATTTTTATTAAATAGATTTGCAGGAAACTAAAAAAATCGGGCGCTTGATAGGCCTACTAAACCCTGCAAACCTGTATGCAGTACAAAGCCTAACACACGCTCCTTAATATAATGAACTTGAAAAAAAAAAAAAAAAAAAAAGTTCACCTTTTAAGATTGGAAAATTTACAGTTTAAACTTAAACAAATAAGATTTTAGTAATAATTTTTTATCGATCAGTGATGACGCACTTTAACAGATTTAAAAAACTACACCAAAAGATAAGAGTGGGCGGAATACACGTTTAAAAATTTCATAATACTTAATTTAGCATTGTCTTAATTTAAATAGTGGAGACGATGATCGTTTAAAGCACAAAGAACTTATTTGCTAATACTGCTATAAATAAAACTTTAAAGAGTGTTGTTATATAAACAGTCTATAAATATATATATATTAGAGAGAGAGATTGAGAAGGAGTATACTGTTATAATTGGATGAGTAATCTGGGTTTGTTTACAAAACATTACTTAGTATATAAAATAATCATCGATTAAAAACTAAGAATGTGAGAAAGAGATGGTCGATAGTATAAAAGTTGTTTTTATGAAAGAAAACTAGAGTGATTTGAACGGTCGGTACTGAATGAAATATCTCCCACTACGGCGGCACCTATGGGTGGGCCGGCCACTAATACACCCTCAACAAAACGTTTGGGGATTTTCCACTCACTTGCCATGTGCTTCACCCTATTTTTTTTTATTTTTATTTTTAATCATATGAGCTGTTCATTTCTTTTCCTTTTTTTTCTGTTTCATTGTTAATTTTACTGTTTCATTGTTCCATAGAAGTTCAATTCTGTGAATTTGTTTTTATAATAATATTTTTGGGGAAATTACTTTTTTTTTCGAATTAGAATATATATATATTCTAATTTCCATAAAATAGTGATGCTGATGGACTCTGTCCGTGATTTATTTTGCCAATCTATTTTTTAGTTTTGGGATAAAAGTTCACATTTAAAATTAGCATAAAGTATTGCGACAGTTTAAACTTAATTCTTAAAAGCTTTAATTTAAAAATAAACTTGGTGTCTGACTATGGAATCTAAATTACAAAATTGGTTTAGAAAATTTGAATACATGAAATTTGATTTCAATTTCTGCCTCAAACCTATAGAACAGGGCACTTATCTTCCTATCCTTGCAGGCACTATATTCTTTATATTAGAAACAAATTTATCTAAACTACAAACACAGCAGATTAGTTTTCTTCAAACTTCATTTTAAAAAGGGATGTTACAGCATAATCTATAAAGTTATCTATAATTATTTGAGGTTTACTCCAGTCCTAATGAATTGAGCATTGTGTTCTTAATTTGTACTTTTAGTCCTATTATCACAAATCCAACACACGCTTATCTAATCTCATTATGTTTGAATCAAACAGTTAATTGTTTATTTTCCTAAAGGATAGTGAGAGTTGAATTAGATCGTTATTTTTGTAAATTTTTGCATTGATGTGAATTACATTAATTAGAATTCTATTCCAATTTATCTTATTTTAAAACTAAACTACAAATTAATGAATATTTCTCCAAATTTCATTTTTCGGCCGTTACAATAACTTATAAAATCACTATCTAGAATTTAATATTTTGATTAAACGTATAATGACAATATCAAAACTTAAGTTTTTAGAACAATAAAATTTTGGTAATTAATCAATCAATTTGAACTTTATGCTTACTAATAAATAAATAACAATATTATTTATTTTGTAAAAAGAGTTGAAAGCTTTTTTATTTTACTTAACAAGAATTTCTTTTTACTATATTTAATATCAAAAAGAAAGTCAGAAAAGGCGCTAAACAAAAAGAAAAAGGGTCCCCATTGTAGTGAAGTGGAATGTAGGCGATCCTTTTGCACAGCTCTAACAAGTACCCGGCCCAAACGAACTAGTGACGTCATGGAAAAACACCGGACTATTAGTAAACTTGGAGGTATGAAGCGCATGCGTTACCGTGCTGAGTAGTGCACCCCAACAGCTTGAAAGAAGTAATCAGGGGATGTACTCCTTATACAAATGATTAGAGAATCAGGAAAAAAAAACAGGCTTTCCGTTTTATAATTATGACTCTCTTCCGTTTTGTATTAATTAATATTTAAATAATGTTGATGAAACAAGCCGTATTCTTCTTTTAAAGAAAATGATTGGAGCGATAAAAAAAAATGCATAGAAAGTGAACCATCACGCGACCTATATCACGAGTCCGTCACACCTGATGTGATTATTTTAATAATTATTTTCATTAAGCGCAAACAACTAATTTCCAAAAATTGCAAAACCTTATAAAAATTATTTAAAATAATTAAAAAAAAAAAACAAACTTACCGTTGGTTTATGCAGGGGAGCCGAATCAATGGTAGAGTTAGTGTTCTTGCTTGTTGACATGTCAAATACTCACAGCGTACTGAACTTATTGTAGGCTTGGAGAGATCGCACGGGGCCGACCGATGTTACTTTTCTCTCTCCCCTCGACGCTTGTACTCCATCGCCCCCACTATAAAAAAAAAAACTGCCGGTCTCCCCTCTCTTGTCCATACTATATAACATTTATATTGACACTTGGGTGAGACGAAGAGTGGAAGAGAATCTTGTGGCGCCTTTCCATGTAGTGGGGGGTTAATACATGCTTTGTATATACAATTTTCTCTGTTGTTGTGTTGTCTGTCTACAGTACAATACATATTGAACTGTTAACAACAACGTGTTATTGTTGTTAGTTACACATTGATCATTATCTGACCAGATCCAATTAAACAAATGAATTTAACAAAACTTCCTTCCGCTAAAAAAAAAATCAGATCTTTCCTCCCCACTCTTACTTGAATCAGATGACTCATCCCTGTCGGTAAGGACAAACAGATTACCTTCTCTTGCTGTTAACGTAATACAGAAATCTCTTTATGATTGGTATCACCAAACTTGTTACGTCGTATTAGTATTCTTCCTACAATTTATAACATTATTAAAGATTGCATATTGCGAATTTTGACAAAGGTAATGAAGTCATTAATCATATGTAATAATTACCTTTCTTAGTACTAATTAATGCTAATTAAATTATTAGATAATTACCTTTCGTAGTACTTTCATTCCATGAGCTTTTTCTCCGTTTAAAGTGGAAGCATTAAGTGTGTTCCTTTCAAAATAAATACTCACTGAAAATTCAGGTATATTTTTCAAGCACAGATGATCAGATGTATAGTAATCGGCCATATAACTACTGGTATAGAGAGGATTTGCAGGGTAACTCAGCGACTTAAATGCAGATAAAATTGCACCTTTATTTTCACAAAATATGCTGGTTTATTGCATCTGAGATTTTATCAATCACAGTATGCTTATTTTTTTTTTTTAATATTGGGTTACTTTTATTGGAATTGCAATTTCTGCATATTAATGATGAATGATCTAAAAGAAATCTGGCTTTTTAATATAATCCAGTTGTCGGACTATCCATTTAAGGTGAGACGTACTCAGCTCGTTATGCACCCCAATAATTACTTTCACATCAATCCCAAAATTTTCCTACACCAATAAACGAAGCAGATATTTTTCTTATCCTTTCTCACCACTGCTTGTTCCTTACATTTTCAGTTAATTTCTTTCCTTCTGTAAAACTTACGAGAACAACTACTAGTCTAGTCTCTTCTTGGAGATTTTTGGTATCTTTGAGGGAAATCAGACTAACAGCATGAACCACACTTAAACTGGCAACTGGTCGCACACACACACACACACACACACAACACAGATACACAATGCATACGAATTGTTCAAGTAGTTGATGTGAAAAACGTTGGTTTAGAGAACTATAAAGTCACTAACTCTTCAACATACCCAAAAACAGACAGCACATACACATATATTATATATACTTGCGAACCGTAAGTGATGGGGAACCTATGACCCACGGACCATAAGAGTGACCGTTGTAGTTCATTGAAATTTCTACTTTATAGAAATTATGTTTTTTCTAAGAAATTATACTCAACTCAATAATAGAAGGTTATAATCTCTTATAAGAGGAAGCGTTGCAATTGTATAAAATTTTAAAGTGAGTTTACAAGGAGGAAATACATATTTTGAGATCCTCTGTGTAGGAAAATAAAAATTTAGCGAATGTTCAAATATATGTGCATGGGTGAATGAAATATCTCAAAAACGAAAAGTCGAAGAAGCTGAAACTTGATATAACTATCTAGGTGCCGCCACCACGTTCATATAAAGCTATCATTTAAAATCCATCAACTTGACTGAAATTTTCAGTTTCCCATCAATTTCTCAAAAAAAAAACAAAAAAAAAAAAACGGTTCTAGCGATTTTCATCAAACTTTATCGTATAAGTATCTACATAAAAAATGTAAAAAAAAAAATAAAAAAACAACAAAAAAACAATGTATTAGTTTTGAGATCTGTGATAATAATATTTGTGCAAATATAAACAACAATTATTTCTTAATTAAGAAATTTTCAAGTATAAGTCGACCGTTTTTTATAGATTAGAAATTAGTTTACAAGTTATTTGGAAAAAAAAGTTAAATTAGACTTTTTTAACAATATTTTTGTGAATAAATATTTTCTTCCATTAATTAGATAAATTCAACAAATAAAAAGAGGCAACAAAACGATTGCTGTTTATGTTAAATTAAGATCAACAAATTAAAATCCCCTGATGATATAAACAATTTATCACCAGAAAGGTAAAAACCGCTAGTGAAAAATGCAATTCCTACCACAAATATAGGAAAAATTTATGCATTTTTTCAATTGCTTAAATACCTGCTCCGCGGCTTACCCACGGTATCAACTATTGTAAAAAAAAAAAAGGTTTCTGCACTAGGATGTACTGGAATTGGTTTTGCAATTTATCCTTAAACACATATTTACAGTTCAATAAGATAATAAATGTCTATACACCTGAGATCAGCTGATAAAAGTATAGTTCAATAAAAAGTCTATTTTTATAACTGCCTGTTTTCTGTTTAATTTTTTATTAACTTACAGCGAAATGGCAACTTTTCTCCACACTTACAATTCTTATTGCCCGCAAGGAGTATCTGTTGCATGCACTTACTTGGGGAGTAGCGACCCTACGGGTTACCAGAGCTCAGTACTTCATGAACCTACACAATACACTTAAAATTACATACACTCTACACTTTACAGACAAGAATAAACACAGACACACAAACTAGGGTCTCAGTCCCTAGTTAATTGGCGAAAGCCAAGGGAGAAGGATGGGAAAATAGCTTAGTGGTAGCGCGCTGGACTAGCAACGCGGAGGTCCCGGGTTCGAATCCAGCTTAGATTTTCTGCCCTTAGATTTTCTCTTCCTAGGAGCCTCTACAACTCACTGACCGGTGATGGGAAGTGTTATCTATTGCTAGAGAACACTGCTTGGAGGCCGGCTGTGCATTATTGGAGAAGGCTCCGGGGGGCGCACAATAGATCTTTTAGGTCGCAGTGCAATAATTCCCTTACAACAATCTACAATCTACAATTCTTATTAGTGTGCTTAAAAACCGTCGGCATTTTTATGGAGAAAATCACAAAAAACTGAAAAACCTATTCAGTAAAGTCCGCCCTTCCGATCAGCCGATTTTCTTCAAACTGGGAATTTTGGCAACTCATATAATTTTAATTAATATTATTTAGTTGACACAATTGTATAGCACATTGTTGAACTGAAATAGCACATTAAAGAAACATATGGCCTCAAAAGTCCCCTTAAATGAATTTTTCCGGAGAAATGTTGCAAATAAAAGTTTTAGCACTTTAGATATGTATAGTTAATTTTTAATGTTTATAAAAAAACTCGTTGAAACCCTTTTAGAGAATATAGCAGAAAACTGGAAAACTACTTTCAGTCATCCAATTTTCTTTTGAACTCGGAACTTCGACAACATATTTAATTCTAATTAATATAAATTTATATGATAGATTTTACGACCAATCCTTAGGAACTTACGAGGTTGAGGTCTGAGACTCAACCAAGCAAACCAATTCAAAAGGAATCAAGTTCCTCCTATCCAAAATCCTCCGCAAAATCACCCAAGCTCCATATTACGTATCAAAAACCTATCCTTACACAACGACCTAAAAATCCCTTTCATCACAGAAATAATATATCTTCCCGTATTCCATGAATCTCTTCTCTCCTTCATCCTAACCCTCTCGTCCTACAATTGACCTCTGCCCACATTCCAGGTAATCCTCCCCGCCCACTGAAACGCCTGTGGCCGCGAGACTTACTTTTTCAACAACAAACACAATAAGGGACATTATTACCGAATGAATAAAGTCCCTCACATGTGCATATGTCCTTATTTTCTATTATCATTTCTTGCTTATTGTAATTATCAATTTTGCATTATTAGTATACAGTTGTAAATATCAATGAAAGTATAATAAAAAAAAAAAAAAAAAAATCGGTAGATTTGTTAATAAACTGAAATAGCATTTCAAAGGATACCATAATCCTACCTCCCCACCAAAAGTGCCCTTAAATGAATTTTTCCGGATAAATAATTCAAGTAAAAGTTGTAGCTTCTTGTAAGTGCAGTTAATATACGAAGTTTAAAGAAAAATCCGTTAGAGCCTTTTTTGAGAAAATAACAAAAAACTGAAAAAATAAAAACTACTCAGTAAAGTGGTACTTTCAAGTGATGGATTTTGCCCGAAATTTTCGTTTCTAATGCGGCTGAAGTACGTAAATAGGATACGAACCAAATTTGAGCTTCCTGCAACTTTTCGTTTTTTGAAATATTCTTTTCACACACATCTATATACACACACACAAACACACACCCAAACATACAGGCCAATTTCTAAAAACCACTTTTTTGTACTCAGTGGACCATAAAACGTGCATTTCCAGTGAAAACTCAATTTCGAATATCTGGCACGATCCCATGATTTCCTCTGACTATATTAGTAAGAGATAGTAATAAGATAGTATATATATAAAATTATTATTAGTTCAGTCATAGCAGTGATTTGATTCTCTTTTATTGTTCTTTTTTCAAGTATTCTCATTTTGAGAAAATTTAAAAAAAAACTCTTGTTTTCTTTGTAATGGCTTTCGCAAATTTGAAGACCGATTTATATTTTTCATATTTCAGCATGATCAAGGACGATTTTTCTCTAATCAAATGTGAAGATGTAGGTAGTTCTTGTAAAATCGGATCCAATAATATTGTCTTGGTCTACTAGCTTGCCTACTCTCCAGTTAAATCTTCTGATAAATGTTTTTTCCATTGTGGCTTCTATAGTAATTTTGCATCATTGTTTATCATTTGCAGCCCATTCAGTCCTTATAAGGTTAACTTACATTTTGTAAAAAACTAATTTTTTTGTTTTCACTCTTGCATTTTATTTACAACTACCCATTAAGTAGAACAAGCAAATTAGATGATAACAGAATATATAACAGGTGTCCACTTGTTGATGAACATACTCCCCTAAAGGGGTCCTAATAATTTTTCAAGGCCACTCACACATATCACGCAACAAATATTGAAATATATTTAAAAAAAAAAAATCGTAGCTGCGTGTAGTGATTTTCATCAATAACGTAAAAAAATGCTGAGAAAACTGAATTAACGTTCTTGAAAAAGTCATGGATTAGTAGATTTTTATGCTTAAAGATTGTTGAGTGAATTTAGTTACTTTTATATTGCATTTTGTCTATGGCAAACACCATTCATCAAGTACGCTAATATCATTATTTAATTAACTAGCAAGCCTGTTCTATTAACATGTTTGTAATGCCAAGGACAATAATTGAATCACTAATAAATATAATAAAATTATATTGCGATATTATTATATATATATAAGTGAGGTGCAGATCATCTTCTAGACGTATCTTTCAGCGGAATGGAATTGTAAAATTTATTATCATCTACAATATACAGAGCAAATATATGATAAGAATAACTTCAATATAGTTAAGATATGTACAACGTAAACTAATATTTAAAAAAAAAAAAAAAACATAAAATACTGTTCAAAATTAAAATGACATCTCCTTATCATTTCTACCACTGTTTTTATCTTGGTTAATTTATTATTGTTATTAATTATTCTGACTTTTTTTGCGTTTTTTTTTTTTATAATTATTTAATTATTTTTTACATTTCTATTTTATAATTATTTATAATTATTACTAGAGTTTATTTTTTTTACATTCGTTTTATAAATACTGTTTTTATAATATATATTAAAAACGGAGTATCATGGATTCGTGGATGATTTCCCGTATCTTCTGGAAGGTGGAGTTCTATTTAGTAATACAAAATAGATCCTTAAGATATTCTATTCTATCTATCTATTAAGATATTAGAAGAATACAGCAAACAGTAACATGCGCTAAAATAAATTTAGGGAAATCAAAAATTATGTTTGATTCCGGTGGCAAGTTTAGTTTCCTCGGAGAAGTGGTATTATGAGAGTCAAAGAACAGAGGTCCGTGAGCAGATACAAATATCTGGGTGTCTCCTTAACTCCCCGCCTTATCATTTCCTCCTCATTTAGAAGAGGGAACGTCTGTGGCATAAATTCATTTTGAACAAGAATATTCCATCAAGCGCAAAAACTTCAAGTCTACAAAAGTGTCTCGCAAGCTATGGTGCCTAGGTTTTTTGGGGTTTCCGGTCCTATTAATTATTGGAAAAATTTCAGTAGTTTTTCTTTTTGAAAAGTTATTTACTTTACCTTCCTCCAACCTGATCTATATAAACCTAATTAAAACAGCTTTTGAACCTTTTGAGTGTATACCCTAAATCTTCATTTAATTATATGTTTAAAACTCTGACTCTTTCCAATGATTGACTTCTTGCGAAGAAAATGGCGCTCCAAGTAATCATAAAAAGATATTTTGGTTTAAACATTGGCTTTGTAACGGAAGGGACTTTGTGTTGGAAACAGAAGCAAGAGATTATATCATTTGAAGGCAAAAGTTTGTATGTGGCTAGCAAAAGGGGCCAAACCCCGGTACAAGGCACCGTTATAAAAGTCAAAGCCCTCGGCTCTCTATTGTCCTTTAACCTCCTTCAAGAAATCATATATAAAGGGCGAGTTTTTAATTACCAAGACCAGTATTGTTCCAACAGTCGTCTTACAGCAGTCACTCTTTAAATTTAGTGCTAGTAGCCACGTCTTACGTACCAAGTGAAAACAACGTTGCGTTTAAAATTAATCTACTAAAGAATATTTAAGTGCGAGAGATTTGTGTATTTCTAAGTTTATTATTGTAATATGGAAAAGTATCTAAATTCATTTATAAATAATATATTTATTTTAAACTAGTGCTGTTCATCGCCCTTACAATACCGCTCGTGCTACACACTACAAACAAAACACCAACACAACACACCGCACCAATTACAAAATTACTCACAGGACTTCTGGGGTTGCCTCGATGATCTTTCAAATTGGACACCCAACTCCTTATGGTTGTCTCTAGAATAAAGGAAGTTTTAATACGGAAATCATTGGACCGAGTGATCGTTTCTGAACGATTTTCTTTATACAGATATCTTATAAGTGTGTCAGCCTTTCTCTGTCGTAATTTCCAGGAAACGCGATGGATTTACAAGCTCCTTGGGGAACTCTTGTATCTGAACCATAGATCTTGGTTAGATAAAGATTTTGATTATGAGAAGAGCTCCCTATGTAACTGCAATGCTCGTGAAGAGATATAGCCCAATTTCGTGTAATTTATTTTTTCAAAAAACTACGTTCCCCAGGGCTGATTATCATTGCCTTTTTGACTAGTCAGGTTCACCCTCCTACGCTCGTCATGCCTGGTGTCATGGTATTTCTTGATTTCGGAATTATGAAATTTAACTATGTTCAATGTAATAATATACTTTTTTTTTCATTTTGAAAGATAAATCTGTTATTTATTTTAATTTAACTTTATATTGTTTAAGTTGTATTGTTTAATCTAACAGTGATTTCTGGCAGAGAGCTTTTTGCCATTGCCTATCATATTGTATACAACCATAATTATATTATAGTTTGATAAATAAAATATTATTAATAATAAAGGAAAATAATTCTACTTGATATAAAAAAAAAAATGTTTGATTTATTTTTGTCTCAAGACAACGTTTAGTTTCACAGTACAAGTCTACGCTTGAGGTTCGCTTGAAGTCTATACCAACTTTGTCCGAAATTGAATCTAAAACCACACTTCCTCATTAGGTTTCACATAGTCCAATCATTGTTTAGATCACTGAGCTTCAACTTCTAGAAAGTATATAAGGTGCTATCATTCTTAACTAAACTAATTTTTGGCGACCCTTCAACGTAAATATTGTAGAGATAGTAAGGGGTGGTAAAACGCTTCAGTCCTTTGATGACTCAATTAAAACATTCTAATTAATTGATCAAATACTAGTCTTAGTAGAAAAACGATTCTTGATGGACGTATTATACTACAAGTTATTGTTTTGGCTGCTGTCAACAGTGTTTTACTTAATACCAATGAAAATATAATTTAAATAAAGTTACTAAAAAGTGAACATAAACAAAGAGATGATGCAATCTTCATACAAACATAAAATATAATTATAGCAATTATTCATCTACTGTAATTCCAGCACAATATGCTCAATTTTTAGTATTTTTATTCACTTAATTTCTATTAAAACTGCTTCTATTTAATTACTATTACTGTTAATAAAGTGACTAATTAATTTCATACACTGACTTATTTTTTTTTATTAATTTTTATGTGTATATATTTTTTATTGTACTATATTATATACTTTTTTATATAAAGGGGTGATAAAATTAATGTTTTCCGCCTGTGTGGGACTCTTACCCATTAAAAAACATTCTCCTGTCGTTGGAGTGCCTGACCCGGAAGCGTTAAGCACGTTACTTCAAGTCAAGTCCCCTCCATCCTTTGCCCTTCCAGGGCGCTCTCCTAACCATCATTAAAACCTAATCCCCGATTTCTTCTAACTTCTCTATTCCGCCAGTTTATTTTTTTTATTTTCCTAAAACTTTCTCGACAAAATGTACCATCCTGTTACAATTGCCCTCCGTCTACATCTTTCTTACAAAATTTCCCTCAGTAAAACCTTCTATAGCCTCCCCAAGCTCCATTTTCCGTTTCCCGTCTCCCACAAATGAAGACTGTATACGCCTCGTCGTCGATCATATCAATAACAATATAAACAGCCCGACTTGAATAATTAATAAAATAATAGCGTTATTACTATATCAATATTACACTAATTTCTACTTAATCAATAAAAAATTATTTTTTTTTTTTTCCATATATTCTTTAAAATGAATTTAAAACTTATAATCGAAGAAACATCGATTTGGGCGTGGTCAGTTAACACACTGGTTAATTATTTGCAGTCTTAGTTGAGAGGAAGCATGCACAATCCTAAGGTTGATCAATTATCTGCGATGAAGAAGAATCATAGGAAAAACGGATGATGGAATCATTTTAAATCTGAGGGAATAAGTACAAATTCTTCCGTGACCAGACAGGATTTGATTAATAGACACTCTAGTTGGAGGTATGTCGTAACGGATGGAAAAACGCTCCCTTTCCAAAACTGCAATACCTTAGTTGTTCCATTGTCTCTCAGAATTCCAAATTATACTACTGTATCTAATATTTAAGCACTGATTGTGGTTATTTATCGTAACTAACTTAATTAACTGTCTTTTGAAGCCGTTTAAGCGATCAGATCAGCTAGTCCGTTTTCCAAAGGATTGTGTGTATATACAGGGTGTCCCAAGGTATATGGATAACGACTTTTTCTCGGAAACTAAGATAACTAGAAAAAAACTAAAAAATACGTGTCCCCCATAGTTTTTTTGTTAGAAATGGAAATTTAAGTTGCAAATTTGTTTTGGTGCTTCCAGAAGCGAGATAGAGGCACGAACTTCATTTTTTCAAACGGGGAGGTGTGGTTTTTATTTAAAGAAATAGATTCCTCTATTTTTTGTAAGAAAAATTTACTTGAACGGTTTTTTTCTGTGAGCGATATTTTACAAGTTATGAATGAAAACATGATGCTATAAGAAATTTCAAATGATATTATAACGGTTTTTTGATTGAATAAGAAAAAAAGACTATTTTATTATAAATTTTACTCCTTATTAATTACAGATCTTGCTCGAACTGGTCCCCACCAATTACAGATGTATTCTTTGGCCGTAAGGTACAATTGGCAGGAAAGAGCATGTCTATGCATCTCTAATGGTGGAGGCCAGTTCGAGCAACATCTGTAATTAATGAGGAGTAAAATTTATAATAATTTATAATGTGTATATATGTTGTGGTTAGCATAACTCAATCACAGAAAACAGTAGAAAGTGAAACTTGGTATTTTTTATTTAAATGCTACCAACAATGAGAGAATAAGGTCAAAAATCAACCATTTTACTAATACTATCAACCATTATTCTACTAAATGGTCTATTTTCTGATTTTCTTTAATTTTCTCGGAAATGGTTCAAGGGACTTTTTTTTTAAAAAAAAAAAGAACTTTGTACGCATTATAAATACGTGTAAAACTTCCATTTTTTTTTTTTTATTCACAAACATTTTTTTGGGAAAATTTATTAGAGTGGTAAACGGGTGGAGAGTGACGACGTTAGATTATTCTCTAATGTCCATTATTCAGGTTGTTATACCATGCTATTATCTATATAATATTATTTAATGCGATGCCAAAATTACGAAAGTTTGAAGATTGAAGTTAACGTGAAGTGATTTTCAGTTTTTTATTTGATCGTTCTCAATAATGACTCTAACGGTTTTCTTTTAAACTTGGTACATTAACTATAATTATTTACATCGATTACTTTTTATGGAACAATTTTTTGGGGGAAAAGAGATTGTTGGGCAATTGCAGGAGAGTTATGAGCTAAAAGTTGTCTCAAAAGTGTCCCATCTATATAACATAAAATGTAGTCACCAAAGATTTTAATAACAATGCCAATATTGAAGAAAAATTTATCAATTATAACTATTTAAATTACAGTAAGAGAATACGATCATGTCAGAGTATTTTTTTTCCATAAGTTTTTCATGTTTTAGAACTTTTGTAATATACGCAAGCCTCTTTGAGATAGATTTACAAAGGGCGCCTTATCAAGGTTACACCTATAAAATTCGAGAAATTTGAAATCAATTCACCAAATATATAAACTTATATGTTTTAATTATTACTAACTTTGTAGTGTTTAAATTAATCTCTATTTAATTTCTAGTCCTAGACTGTAATGAATATAGAAAAAAATTTAAACATTTTTTTTTTTAAATATTGACTATCATACATAATTTATTAATAATTATTTAGTAATTATTTAAATTTATTTTAAATACTTTTTTCTGTTTTAAATTTGAATTCCGTTTTAAAAAAAAAAAAATATTTAACATTGTATTAATCGTATAAGGTTAATTACCTTGAAATTAATATATATATACGCATTAACATAATTAGGTCAGATAATGTGTGAATAAGGCCGTCCACTTACTTGGTTCTTTCTTCGATAAAGTAGAAATATAGTTTGATAAAATAATCGACAATTATTTCTGCATTTGATGATAATAAATGATAACAATACCTTCTCACATTCTTATAAGCCCTATTTAGTTCAATGATTTGTTTCTGGTCACTCTCTCACTCTCTATATATAAAAATATATGATTTATCTTTCATCGATAAATATATTTATCTTTTATCATATATACGATAATTAATATACGCTAACAAGTGAAAACTTCATGACTTTAGGTTTTAATCTAGACGTTCAATACATTCCATCAGTGAATATCACACAGTTACCTTCTAATATCACTATATTGGTTATTTCATATTTTGTCATCGCTACCAACTGGGTGAATCATCAACAATAATTATGGACGTTGATAACAGGCAATATAGTGAAATTAAAAAGCACCTTTTTCCAATCATAATTATATAAAAATATGAAGTGAACAAGTGTTTTTTATTAATGGAAACAAAGAGTCTAAACAACCGACACTTCTCCACCAGATATTATGGGATGTGAATAGATCGATATAATGTTTTGTAATGAATAAAATCGTTCATATAATTCGTGTTGCGCATAATTACATAATTATAATATATTATAGTAATAAACAAAAAAGGAAAACAAAGCAAGTACTTAATTATAAATTAAAGAGATAAGTAACAGAATTCGTAATAATTTTACATAGTATTTTACGTATTTCTAAAGCAGTTTAAATTTTACAAGGACATATAAAAGGACATAAAATCTGTATTTATCTTGTAAAGCAAACAATGCCAAAACATTTATTTCGTCAACAAACAGTGGAAATTCATGTTTGTTTTGCTTCAGTATTGTACAAGTCCCTAATTATATTAACCAAATTTCAGATTCATTTTTACAAACATAAAAAGCTTTAATATAATCAATTTTCTATTCTTTATCTAACTACACGGAAATTTGCACAAACTTTTCCAAGCAAATGAATCTGGGAAATTAATCTTAAATATTTAATTGGCATATCTAAAATAAATTAATTAAATATGAAGTATGGTCCCGCAACGCTAGATAACATCTGGGGTATTATTCATCGTAACATGCTTGTTTTTATTTATTCGAACCAGTTTCGAATTCTCATCCATCACTAGAGTATGGTTCATCAACTTCCTGAGGAATGGTGTCTTCAACTAAATTTTTCTAATAAATTTCAATTAAAAATAAGCATGTTCTTACAGGTAATATCCCGGATATTATCCAAAATTGTCGGAACAACCCACAATCCAACAATTCATCAGCTTGTCAATCATGCTGACTTCTTTAATTTTATTTTTAATTCATTTCAGTGAGGTGTGTGACAGGAACAAAAATTAATTCTTATTGAGCTCTTCATGAAGCACATTCTAATGAATCCGAAAGCGGTCAGAACCAATAAAAAGAAGCATGCTATGACATATAAAATCCTATAAAATTAAATAAAGCGACTGTATAGTTCTTTTGACAATGATAATTGAAATGACAAAAAGTCATAATTTAAAAAGTTGACTTATTAGTAACGAGAAAAATCGCTGTAGCGCAAAAACGATTTATTTATTCAATACAAAACTTTGGCTACTTTTCAACATATTCCCCAGAACATTTGTCCTACACTGGTCCTATCGTTCTTCTAATTTGTGTATGCCTCTGGCATGAAATTTTTTGGGTTGATCTCGAAGCCACTTTTGCTTTTAATTTTTAAATTCTTCATTGGATTGAAAATGTTACCCACATAAGCCTCTTTAAGAGGTCCAAACAAATGGAAGTCCGATGGCGCGAAGTCGGGACGAAGTCGAGGGGGGATGTAGAAGGATCTCCCATCGCACTTTTTGAAGTGTTTTTTGGGTTAACTGTGCCGTGTGTAGGCGCGCGTTATCATGAAGCAAAATCACGCCTTTAGTTCCAACACTCGCGTGCACTTGTTCATCTATCAGTTCAACAGTAATACGCCTGTTGTCTTGAATTAACGCGTTAATGCAAAATTCGAGGGAGGAAGTTGCAACTTCAACCTGTCGTCCAGTTCCGTTGATCGCCATAGCACTTACACGGTCACTTTTAAACTGTTCTACCCATTTTTAAACGTTCGAACGGTTCAAACAATTATTTCCGTACACTTTCAACAATCTTTCGTGGATTTCACTACCTTTAATACCCTCTACAACTAAAAATCTAATCGTTCAGTGTTGTTCTTCCGAGGTGCAATGCTCGAGCGGACTCGCCATTGTTAACTGAAAACATTTGAGGTTATGCTTACCAAATACTCGGAACAGCTGTTGAGAAAAAAAGTACAAGGATGCCAACTTAAGGCACTGAAACTATTGTATTGTTACAAGCGAAAACTTCGTGACTTTAGGTTTTAACCTAGACGTTCAATAAATTCCATCAGTGAATATCACACAGTTACGTTTTAATATCACTGTATTAGAACCGTTTCTGAGCTCCAGCAATTTGTCTCGTTACTTATTGAATGACCCTCGTAGATTGGTTCTATGTTAAAGTTATGTGTAATTTGGTAATGAAGTCTGAGGAGTGAGTGGAAAATTAGTAAAATGCTAGTTAATATATGCTTAACCTACTATATGCTGATTAACCTGTTAATATGCTGATTTCAATCAGGAGTGTGTTACTATGACCGCCAAGCTGATATGTATTGCGTGGTTCTGGCTTCAATTCTTGGCGCTGTATTTTATTCAATCAGTAGAATATTATATAATAATAGATAAAATGTATATCTGTTTATATAATCTTTCCGGCTTCCGCGGGCATTATCATGTATAAACTTAGGTCTTCGAGTTGATATCGTGTCAGCGGTTTGTCATAAACCGACGTTTCGTTCATGTTACAACTGGCTCATTGTTTTAAAATTTTAGAAATAAATTGTTGATTTCATATTTAGTGATAGTGAATTTTACTGATATTAATAATAATAATAATAATAATAATAATAATAATAATAGTATTTTATACAATAACTTAATTATACAGAAGTATATTAAGTATTGTACAGAAGTAATTATAAAAAGTATTTTATATAATAACTTAATTATACAGAAAAGTAAAGTAGAAAAATTAATAATGAGTGATATAATGGAACCAGTGAATATATGATGATAAATAATAATATCCACTGCTATAAGCTTCCACTGTCTATATTCCACATGGCTATATATATAGAATTAGTATGTTATAAAATTAAAGCAAATATTTACAAAGAAAGCTAAAAATTAAATTGCTCAATTAGATATTGGCGATACTTCCATGAAGTGCAAGCATATTGAATAACTTTGCGGTTAGGAAAATTTAACATCTCAATCAATTGGGCTGTTGTGAAAACAAGACTACCAAGATACAAAACTCTAAATTCAGATAAAACAGTGCACTCCGCCATGAAATGAACAGTATCTTCTTTAATCCGAGCGTTACACATAGAACAGAGTACATTTTCCTTCTCTACGAAAGGAATAAAATTCAAATACAAGAGCTCACCTCTAATTTTAAACAGCCATCGTAATTCTCGCAAAGTTAGCTCGCTCCTGTTCTTGTTTATGGCAAAATTAAACAAATTAAAATTTCTGTCCAAGGATTCATAAAATACAAAACTGGTGGTAGAGTGAGTGCGCTCCAACATCTCCAATTGATGACCTTCCCTAATTTTATTAATAAGTTCTGAACAAAAAGAGGGCCACACTTAAATATTATCTACAGAAAAATTAAAATCTGACAGATGGGCAGATGATAATGTATTCCACTGGTTGAACCAAAGAACATTGCTGTTAATGACCTCAAAGGCTATCTTAACATATCTATGATCAGGACACTTCATCACCTTTAGGATATAGTTAAAGTGCAGTTTCAGCGTATATAGGAATAGAAGATCAACCCCGGTCTCTAAATAGAGCATGTAATTTGGTGCACCAGAAGGTAGAGCGAATAATTTCTTATAAAAAACGTTGGCTTTTCTCGATTTTAGGGTATGCTGAATGGTTACAAATCTGATTTCTGGATGAGGAATTTATATAATTCCCGTAGTCACATCAACAACTTAATTTATCCTTCGGAAGTGTAGGGTTGTAGTAATTCCTGTTTTTTTTTTTTTTATTTGTGCGCACACAACTGCAACTCACTCTTGCCGTGATCACACAAGAGTCAAGTTTTTTAATTTAAAAGAATGGAAATAAGATGATCCTCTATTCCTTTCTCAAACTTGTAAAATCTTTTTAGTAGAGTTCGGCTTACCTTTAAGCTCACTGAGTCTGGGAGCAGGCTATTTGTGTATTAATAGTATTGCCAAGCTAAAGATGCTCGCTCAGATCAGATTGGATAACAAGAAATAATCCAGAATTTTTAGCAAATAAAGATTAACATATATCCTCCTCCTGATAACACATGCAGCACTTGTTCCTTACAATAATCAGATTATCTAGCTGCATTTCTTTATCAATTATCCAGCTTCTTCCTCCAAAAGAAATAAAAACTTTTAGTATTTATTTAAGACCTAAAAGAGAAAATAAATGATCGACGGTCAAAGATACAGAGAAATTGAATTCCATTTATTTATATTGTAACTGAAAGCCTGGATTTGAGAAAGAAAAAACCAATGACACTATCAGATCCTTAACATCTTTCCGTTATACTCTGAAATATCCTGCATTTTTTTGCCCTGTAAAACGATATAATGTAATAATGTTATCATCAAACTCCTTCACTTTCGATTAACTAATTAAAAACGTTATTTCTTTCGGAAAAATAAGTTATAAATTAAAAGAGTAATCATTTTTAATTCTTCCATGTCGCAATTATATATTTAGTAATCTCTCTAAATCCATGAGCTGCATTCTTTCCTTTCCTTCCTATCAAAACATTATTTTATCTATTCCTATAATATTGTAGATTTATATTTTCTGTTTTATTATTTCTTATTAGCTCTTATTAGTTTCTAAAAATTAATTGCAGATTTCTATTACTGTCTAATTGTTGGTTTTATTATCTTTTATATCTTTGTAAATACATTTTTTCTTCTCCTAATGGAATGTATCTGTTAGTTTATTTTATATTTTCTTTTTTTTTTCCTTGCTTTATTTATTTATATTTTCCCCCATTTTATTTCTATAATTTTATGATGCTATACTTTCTACTTTCAATTTCTAATTAGACTTTTTTGATGAACTAAAAGCAATAATTCTGATCAAAAATGCATTGTTATGAAATTCCGTCATACTTCTGTGTTCTTTTTATAATATGTGTAGTGTACACTTAAAAAAATATTAGTGCATTAGTGAAAGATATTTCATTTATAAATTTTTATTTATGCGGTAATTTTGATTATCAATTACTTCTTATAATTGTTATTTATTGTTAATATGTTTTACGAATTAAAAAGTCTCAATTATTGTTTTAAATTTTGCTTTTATTGGTGAAGATCATTTCGTCAAATTATATTACTAGAATAAAGTTTGAAATTATATTGCTTTCTTTTTATAATTCGTTTACTTACTACTAAAATAACGCATTCGTCTCATATAAGACATTATTTTTGCCATTTTTTTTTTTGTGAGTCAATGTAATTTGTTTTGTTATGTGTCTATTCCTTGCTAGATATATATCACAATAGCTATACATAAATAAATAAATAAAACCTTTACTTACCTCTAATCATAAATCTGTGATGTGGGATTTTTCCACAGTTTTCTCTTACTTCATCAACTCTCACAGATTTAATTAATTCTTTTCAATGTTGAAGTTTTTATTTAAAAAATTAGTTGCCCTTAATAATTGTGCCCTTAATTTAAGGTGCATCAACATCTGTGGTCATTGCCGTCCAGAGCCTTCTCAGTGCATGACCGGCCTATAGACAGTGTTCTCTCTTACAGACGTAACTGCTGTCCATTACCGGACAGTAAGCTGTAGAGGCTCCTAAGAAGAGAAAATCTAAGGGCAGCACAGTTGGACTTAAACCCGCCCGGGACCTCCGCGTGGAATCCAATGCGCTAACCACTACGCTAATCCCTTTCCTAAATAAACAATAGAAAATTCTGAAAAGTGTAAAAAAGTTGGATCATATTCAAAAACGCTCACAACATTACACTATTTGTCAGATAATAGTCTTATAGGGCCGATGAAGGTGTGTATTGTGGTGACATGGACCCTTTAGAAGGTAGGCCTGATATCATTGCCCCCCAAATATTGCAATCCTTACATAGTTCAAACTGATAAATTTCTTCCATTTTTTGAAACTTTTCTAAAACGTTTAATTTTTGAAACTATCATTAATAAAAAAAATATAGTTTTCAAGGATGGGGGTTGGAGGCTATAAGCGATCAAGATCTGCTTGAATGTAATTACATTGTAAGGCAGTACTCTTCGTCAAAGCCAATCCTGTATCGGCAGTTAAGTAAAGCCTAACTCAAGATACCCTATAGATCTCCAAAATAAATTCTTATGCAATAATGTCTCAAATACTAATATATTTGTATGCGTGCACTAGGTTAAAAATAAATAAATAAATAAATAAATAAATAAATAAAAACAGTTTACAGAGAATCATTTGTGCTATTTTAATTAGTTTTTGAAGCAATTTTGTATTGATCAATCATTAAGAACAAATATCTATTCCGGATGAATAACTAAGTAAATGAAAATGCAGTGAACCTCAAATTGTTCAAGGACTTTCGTTTATGATTTGAAACTTTTAATAGATATATATTTTTATATATAATAATTCAGTATATAAAGTATATTTACAATTATATAATATATAAATTTTATATATATATATGTTTGTGATATGCTCCGCGGGAGAGTATTACGCCCGAGAGAGCTCCCACCAATTGAGAGGTGCTGGTTAAATAACCCTCTAACAGGAAATTGTTATATTTGAATATAAAATTGAAAATCATTCAGAAACACAATAGTTTATTTGTTAAAAGTATGGCACTTACATACTTCAATCCAATATGAAATAAATATTCACAACTAAACGGAAAGTGATGGACGATGGTGCAGTTGATGGATGAAGCGGCTGTTGGCTCTGAGTTTGAATGGCTGGTAGCTATGACTCCTGTGTGTAGATGTATGAGGAAAACTTCTCTTGAGAGACACTTGAGTGCTGAGCCGTGATGGGGCCCCACAAGAATCGTTCACAGGGTGCAACGATCCGTTTTCTCTTAACGAGATGAAAAACTAATGATGAAAAATATTCACCAATGGCGCTGTGTCGCTATTACATGTAACAAAATGTGTGTCTCTCGGACAGACCCAGCTCGACTACTGATTTGTTTGTAAGAGAGTTGCAGCCAGCGCGTGGACTTTGATTCCATACAATTACGAAACAAAAATATTATATAAATAGAATAAGTTCTATTTCTGCTGAACTCTGCATTTTTTTTACAAACTTTAACATACCGCCCACCATTTTTTAGTAGAAAAAATCCGGCTAAACTATAAAAATGAATACAATGTAAGTTGTGCAGAATAACCATACAGATTCAGGTTGCATTAAGTTGGAAGCAGAGGTGCCAGTTGTGTGACAGGCCTAACATATTCTCCATTTGGAGTCCTAAGTTTAACAACCCGGGTGACTCCGTCAATTCCCGGATAAGTTTCGATAATTCGGCCAGTAGGCCATTGAAGTGGAGAAGCCTTAGGTTCCTTCAATAATACTAAAGTATCAATCTGTATATTCTCTAGTTGTTCCTTCCACTTAACCCGTTGTTGAAGGGAATTTAGATAGTCTCTCCGCCAACGTGACCATATGTGTTGAATGCATTGTTGCAAGAATTGCCACCGGGATAAACGATGAATAGGAGTTTCTCGGAAATTATGCTCTGGCAAGGACACCATTGGAGCCCCAATCAAAAAATGTCCTGGAGTCAAAACATCATATTCATGAGGTGCATTGGAAAGTGGATAAAGAGGGCGTGAATTTAAAATGGCTTCTATACGAGTAGATAGTGTCACCAGTTCTTCAAAAGTAAAAGATCGCCCATTTAGCACCCGATACAAGTGATGCTTAAAGGATTTAACACCTGCTTCCCAGATTCCTCCAAAGTGAGGAGCTGCTGGTGGGATAAATTCCCAATGTACTTGCTGGTTATTAAGATGGTTCTTGATAGAGGTCTGAACTTCCTCGGTTCTAAGCCATGTGTACAAATTCCTTAGATACCTCTCAGCACCGATAAAATTTGTGCCATGATCAGAGAGGATCTTCGACGGCAGTCCTCGCCTAGCAATGAATCTGTCTAAACTTGCCAAAAACGCATCCGTTGACAGTTGAGAAACGATTTCAAGATGAACAGCCTTTGTACTCAAACAGACAAATAAGGCAAGATAGGATTTTAACAACGTTGCGACGTTTAGTCTCTTTGGTCATGAATGGACCGGCGAAGTCTATGCCTGTGTTTATGAAACATCTGCCCTGCTCGAATCTTGTTCGTGGAAGGTCACTCATGTATGGAGTGATAGCCTTCTTGCAGAATTTGGAGCAAGTTGCACACTGACGTATACGAGATTTTATTAACCGGCGACCGGATATAATCCAATAACTTCGTTGAATTAATGAATACAAGAGTTGAGGACCCGCGTGTAAATAACATTTATGATAGTAATCGACTAAGAGTTCCGAGAAATGAGATTTATAAGGAAGTAATATTGGAAATTTAGCCTCGTATGTTAAGGGACTATTAGTTAACCTTCCGCCCACCCTGACAATTCCCCATGAATCTATAAATGGGGACAAAGAGTGTAGAGACGAATTCTTGGAGTTATTTAGAGGCACTTCCAAATGAAAATGATGCCACTGAGTAGCCTGTATTAAGGTCAATTTCGCTTTATGCAGTTCATTTAATCCCAACGTTCCTATCTGTCTAGCGGTTGATTCTCTTTTCAGTTTGTTCACGAATCTCAAAACGTAAGCGAATGTTCTAAGTAATCTTGTATAGGACGAAAATCTTCCTATTATTTCAATAAAGCTCGAGGAAGACGATTTGTTAATTAAAGTTACTGCCTTCGATTTCATTTCGGGAACAGGAAAAGCGGATTGATTCGAAATAGGCCATGTTGAGGAAGAATCGTTTAACCACTGGGGCCCATGCCACCACAGCTTTTGATTAATGAGCGCCGCAGGGGAAAGCCCACGTGACGCAACATCTGCGGCATTATCATTAGATCCTACATGATACCAATTATTCACATCAGAGTGTTCCAATATAATCGTTACTCGATTCGCCACAAAGGTTTTCAATGTATGAGGCGGTAAGCGAATCCAGCTTAGCACGATACTAGAATCCGAGAATAGAAACGTGGAATCAATAGACAATGGTTTCAGAAAACTTTGAATACTTAGTAACATTTGTGTTAACAAAACTGCTGCGCACAGTTCAAGTCTGGGTACAGATAGAGGTTTTAATGGGGCCAACCGCGTTTTTGCGAGTAAAAGTGTTGTTTCAACAGACCCTGAGCAATATTGGTTACGCAGATAAATGCAGGCTGCATATCCCAACTCTGAGGCATCGGCAAATCCTAAAATAGATTTATGACATTGTTTCGATGAGAAAACGCATCGAGGGATGCGCAATTCCCCTAGTATGGGTAATTCAGAACAAAATTCGTTCCAGGATTCTGCAATCATCTGTGGGACTGGTTCATCCCAATCTAACTTTAAAGTCCACAATTTTTGCAACATAGACTTGGCTTTAAAAATAACCGGAGCGAGGTACCCCAGAGGGTCATACATTCGCGCTATAGTGGACATTATGCCTCGCTTAGTTAGTATAACTTCATGAGGGCGAATATTATAAGCAATACAATCTAGCATTGGGTCCCATTTCATTCCCAGTACTTTAATACACGGATTATCCGTATCCGCGAAGCAAATAGGAGTCTCTTGAACATCATGCTGGATATGTGACATTAACTCTTTCGAATTACTTGACCATTTCTTTAAGGTGAACCCTCCCTTTTTCAGTAATTGTACTAACTCCTTTTGCAGTTGTATGGCGGCTTCAAAGGAATCAGCGCCCGTAAGGATATCGTCGACATAGATTTCATTTAATAAAGTATAAGATGCTAGTGGATAAGGAGAACCTTCGTCAGACACTAATTGTCGTAACGTGCGTATAGCTAAAAAGGGGGAGCAAGCCAATCCGAAAGGCAGACGGTTCAATTCAAACTGTGATAAAGAGTCAGAACTGTTGAACCTATACAGAAAATGTAAATATTGGCGATCCTCAGGATGCACCAAAATTTGTAAATACATTTGACAAATATCAGATGTAATTACAAAACGATATTGTCTAAAGTTTAATATTACATTTTGAATATCTAATTGGAGTTTGGGACCTACTAAAAGTTTATCATTTAATGAGCCTAGTTCTGTTGACGCGGAAGCATCAAAGACAATTCGCACTTTGGTAGATGAACTTTCTTTCCTTACACAGTGATGTGGGAGAAAATATTTACCCATTTGAAGTGTTTTATTTATGTAATTTAAGTTTAAGTAGTCACGAATAATTTGGGAATACTCCTCTTTTAGAGAGGGATCTTTATCTAAGCGGTACTCAAGCCTCCGGAATCGTTGTGCAGCCAATTTATATGAATCGCCCAATTGGACAGAAGTTGGCTCTTTGAATGGTAATTTAATCATGTACCGTCCAGTTTCGTCCCGAGAGTGATTCTTAACAAAATGCGCCTCACAATGGATCTCTTCTGGACTATGACTAGACACCGAAGGTACATATTCAATCTCCCAAAATTTCTGGATGAGATGATCCAATGGTTCCTTCTCAGTGGAAGGGTTTAAGGTCATTAAAGTCATAGAGGGGTTTGAAACTTCACAATTTATTCCCATTTTTCCTACTACAATCCATCCGAAAATAGTGTTGATAGCATTAGGGTATCCGTTTTTGGAAATTATTGATTCTCCTAAAAGAATTTCGCTAAATAAATCTGCCCCAAGGAGAAAATCTATCTTTCCGGGTTTCCAGAAGAAGGGATCTGCTAATTTATAATTTTCAAAATGTTTCCTTACATCAATGGGCACAGGGAATACCGGTAATTTTTCCGTTATATGCGGTACAATAACAGCGTTGGTTCTTAATTCTAAAGATGAATCCCTTGGAGTAAGGATACAAGATACTTGGTACTTTCCGCCCTTAATGGGCGTATCGGCAAATCCACTAAGTTTTTGTGGGTTGGTCACACAATGTAAACCTAATGCGTTAGCACAGGACGTAGTTATGAACGACCTCTGTGATCCGCAGTCTATGAGGACTCGAATTGGGAATAATTCCTCATTAACCTGAATATTCGCTATAGCTGTGCCTAATAGAACATTAATTTCTTGGGCACCAGAAGTGGAAAAGATAACTCCGTTTTCATTTTCTGAAGTAGCGGGTTGTTTTGAATGTTCCAATCTATCCTTAGGGGTGGAGACGATGCCGAGTTAATTGTGACTCCACTTCTAGTTTGTTTATTCGACTCAGTAACATGAGTTTTGGAGACGTTTCGTTTGGAAGGCTGACTAATAGTAGACAATTCACTCCTTGAAGAGGAGAAATGTAAAAGGGTATTATGTTTCTTATTACAATTTCTACATCGTTTAGTAACGGGACATTTGGAAGAATTATGAGCACGTAAACAGTTAGAACATAATTTCAAACATTTAATGCGTTCAAAACGCTGATAAGGAGTGAGGGATAAGAATTTTGTGCACTGATACAAACGATGATTGCCCTTACATAACCGACAATTATTTGATGAATTGAAACCTTCAGTGGACATTAAAACTTGTTTAGAAATTTTATCATACTTAGCTGAGGGAACTGATGAAGCTATCCCAGTAGCCATTGTCATCGATTGGGCCTGCAGCATAACACGCTCCTTATGAATAAATTCTGCGAAATCTTTAAAGGTTGGAATTGATGAGTGATCAGAGAACTCCTGATCAAAACGTTCTCGAGTCTTCAGATCAAGTAATCTCATTGACAAGGACCACAGAATAACTCCAGCAGCATCGGGTAAATCTAAATTAAAAAACGCATTAGCACTCTCCAATACAACCTCAGAAAATTGCTCTAAAGCATGATAATTCCTTTTGGTTAAAGGTTTAAAGGTGAATACTTTATTCAAATAATTAGTTGCTTGAAGACGTTTACTATCATAACGGAGTGTCAATGCATTCCAAGCCTGAGCATAATCCTGGGAAGTAACAGGAATGGAGGAAATTGCATGAGCGGCAGAACCTTTCAAAGAAGACTTGAGATAATGATATTTCTGTATTGGACTTAATCTGATATTTGAATGAATTAAGGAAATAAAGGTATCTTTAAAGGAAGCCCAAGTAGTAATATCACCTGAAAATGTAGGTAAAGTTATGGGAGGTAGCTTTATAAAAGGTTGAGTTTCACAAGGATTTGAAACATTAGCAAATGGTATAGGACTTGAAGTATCAATATTTTCCCTTATGTTAAAAGATAAGGCTTCATAGTAAACACTTCGAGTGTTTATTCTTAGAGTACTTAATCTTTCTACACATTCGGCCCTTTCCAGAGATGACGCAAGTCTTATGGCTTCATTAACAAGTTTCAAAAATTTTTTATAAGTGTCGTCAATACGCGACAATCGCGCTTGAAGCAAGGGAAATTTACTTGGGTCACTTACAGAGGCCTGACCTACTGCTTTTGTTTCTTTTAGATCATCGATCAAGTCATTTACTTCATCTTCTAGATCACTTAATCTTAACTCTGACTTACTAGCTTCACCTTTCGGAGGCATTATTAACTTTTAATGCAAAGAATTTGACAAAAACCTGAACACACAATGATGAGAAAATATCTGTCAAAATTCAAAGAAAGAAAAAGACAAGAGTAGTATGATTAAATATTACCTTATTATTTGTGAGTAAAAATTATTAATCTCTCAAACCGTCAACAACTCCACTGCCTAATAAAGGAAACGGAAGTGAATAAATGCTCTGTCTCACAAATGGCACCTACTGTTCCAAAAGGAAAACACAGAAGTACATACCTATGGACAAACATCAGTACATATGAATAAACATTTTCACAGAGATTATTATATTTCTCTGACGAACATGACTATATAGCTGTATAATATATACAGTATGATTTAACTGAAATATTATATTAATTTTAACTTACTGTAAATATTACAAAACAAAATGTTATCTGTTTGCCACTTTAACAGACTGACAATGAAACAAAATATATGATATAATCATACAATATCGATTTTCTTATTTAGTTATTTTATTCCTTTTTTAAATGCATAATGAGTTTATCTAGATAAATTAACTAAAGAAAAATCTAAAAAAAAATAGTTTTAAACAGAACAAATATTAAACAATACTGCTGTTCATTTAACTATCAACTAACCAAAACAAAAACTGCTAAAAGTAAGTTATTTCAATAGGTCAATAGGTATGCGTATTAATCTTCACTATGTATTAACGAGGTCAATATTCAGTATTAATCCTAAAATGTAAACCCGTTCTAAATTAAATACGAAAATAAATCACACACTTTTACAATTTTTTTTTTTGAATTAAACTAATTAATACTTTAATTTTATCTAACTGAGTATCCAATCACTGATACATTAGCTATGATATTTATTAATGATAATGATTAATGATTATGCTTATGAATATAATTTATAAATAAATATAAATTTAAATATAATTCCAGCCTATATCAATTAATTTGGCTGATGCAATAGCAAACAATTTCCAAATGTAGATTTCAAGTGTCAGTTAATCTGGGTCTCGGAGGGTTATTAATATTTTTATTTTTAACAAAGAATTTTGATGCTTATTAAATCCAGGTCGGAGGACCAAATATGTTTGTGATATGCTCCGCGGGAGAGTATTACGCCCGAGAGAGCTCCCACCAATTGAGAGGTGCTGGTTAAATAACCCTCTAACAGGAAATTGTTATATTTGAATATAAAATTGAAAATCATTCAGAAACACAATAGTTTATTTGTTAAAAGTATGGCACTTACATACTTCAATCCAATATGAAATAAATATTCACAACTAAACGGAAAGTGATGGACGATGGTGCAGTTGATGGATGAAGCGGCTGTTGGCTCTGAGTTTGAATGGCTGGTAGCTATGACTCCTGTGTGTAGATGTATGAGGAAAAACTTCTCTTGAGAGACACTTGAGTGCTGAGCCGTGATGGGGCCCCACAAGAATCGTTCACAGGGTGCAACGATCCGTTTTCTCTTAACGAGATGAAAAACTAGTGATGAAAAATATTCACCAATGGCGCTGTGACGCTGTTACATGTAACAAAATGTGTGTCTCTCGGACAGATCCAGCTCGACTACTGATTTGTTTGTAAGAGAGTTGCAGCCAGCGCGTGGACTTTGAATTCCATACAATTACGAAACAAAAATATTATATTAATAGAATAAGTTCTATTTCTGCTGAACTCTGCATTTTTTTTACAAACTTTAACATATATATATATATATTTCTGTCCTTCATCATGTCCGATTACTTCCATAAGATAGATTTTGTATCCGACCAAATACAGGTAGAATTTAGCCTAGTAATTTTAATGTGTTCAAAATTCCGCAATAAGCTCCGGTAATATGATAGTAATTTAGTATTTTTAATATTTGGAAAAAATAATTTCGACGAAATAAACTTTATAAGAAGACAGAGAGAACTTTATAGCTAATGCCCATGCGAGTGCAAAAGATTCGGTGATTCAATCTGGAGAACATTGGACGTCCTTTGAAGTATTTTTTATAAACCCCTTACTCGATAATTTCTTTAAGTAAATCTTAGGCTAAGGTCTGATAAACGTAGATGTTGGGGGGGGGGGGGTCTCAACGCTCCAATGTACCCTACCCCGTTTAGTTGTGATCTTTGCTAATAAATGTAATTCCCCAATTTTTCTCTCGGTTCTCATCAAGTATAAGGACGAAAGAAAGTACATAGATCTCTACATAACTTCGCCCAAAAAATGCTGTAGCAAAAACAATTCAGAATTTAATTTGATACAACGTTTATTATAAAATAAAGATGTCCCATTTTTAAACTTTTTATTGTCTACGTGTTAATATATACATAAATAAAACAAGAACATAAAAAAGTTTAGCAATTATATATAATTTATGAACTAATTTATAAATTTTAATATTTGTGTTTCTGTAATGTTACCAAAAAGCGTAAGAACTGTGGATAGCGGCTTTAAGATGCTAAAAGAAACAAGATTCAGTACTAAAACAGCACATGCATTATATAGAATTAAAAATATTTATAAAGGCATAATTTCTCATGATGAGTACACTTTGCGGTAAACACATTTTCACAATGCATGTTCAATTCGAAAGCTAAAAGAATAAAGCTTATTGGAACAGAATGGCAATTCTTCTATGGAACATCATTCCATGCAGGGGATGAGTTGTTCGCGTCCGAGATTGTATCACGTGCCTCCTGGGTATTCAACTAAACTGACAATATCAGTTCGCCAGCGCAGCGTAAAATTTCATACTATATTTAGAATGGCTGAATAGCCGAATCAAGGCGTAGTAGAAAATAATCACATAATTCTGCACTTTAAAAACAAGCACTAAATCAAAAAGAATATTTTGGGGCTGCGAAAATTAAAAAGAATTTATTTATTTAATTTGCATACTGGAAATTTCTACATCACTTAGTTGTACTTCGAACTAACAACGGAGGTACATCAAAGATTATCTATCGTATATACTGTTTGCAATGATGAGAAGGAAGAAAGATTCTGTGATTTAGATTCTTAGAGGCACCCATCAGCTTTTTTTCTAAAAATATTATCATGTTGATTGCACTGATTGGGATCAGTGCCATACTTTAGGCTATTCCCAGAATAGGTTCCGGCCTACAGAAAGGAGTATTCGTGCCATTCCTGGCCAGTTGGTCGGCTAGTTCATTGCCTTTAATCCCCTTGTGTCCCGGCACCCATACCAGCCCCACTTTGTTGTGGCGGGACAACGCCTCCCGGGAATCTCTACACTCCCTGACTAGAGAAGAAGTGATTCTGAATGACCCAAGTGCCTTCAGTGCAGCGTGGCTGTCCGAGAAAATGCATATCTCCCTATTCCTAGAGCCCCTACGCAAGTTCTCCTCAGCACAGATCTTGATTGCATAGACATCAGCTTGGAGTACCGTGGAGTATCCACCGAGGGACCTCTCAATGAGTACCTCCGGTTTAACTCCATATATACCGGCTCCAGTATCGCAGGCCATTTTGGACCCGTCCGTAAACCAGGATCCCCCAGTCCGGCCTCGTTTTTCCCAACTTTTAGCCCATTCCGATTTTGACGTGAAGATCACTTGGAATGGGATAATACTAACTTTTAAACATAAAAGCATCATATACACAAGTCGAGTCAATACAACAACTCACACTAATAAAAGCTTTATTGAGGATTGCTGATAAAAAAAAAATACATTAACCAAAATCAATTACATAAAAGTTACGTAAAATATAAATGAAATGGAATAAATATAAAATGTAGACAGTGTAAACTTTACATTGCGATCTTTAATGGCGATTTTTCGCTAACTCCTTTTAATATAAAGAGACAAATTTCCTTTAAATTTCAAATTTCGCTCATAGGTCCTTACATAAATATATAAGTGCCAACCTAAAACCAGTGGCACATAGAAGAGAATGATTACATTGTAGAGAGCCACAAATGAACAAACACATTTGATATTTAACGCCCCTTCAGATTCCTCAAAACCACCAATACACAATTTTTTTCACAAAAAAAAAATGTTATAAATAAAAGTGTTAGGTATTTATGTGTGTAGATATAACACGAAATTTAACGAAAATCGTTGCGAACCGCTTTCGAGAAAAAAAATTCAGGAAAGTCAGCACTTTCAGTTGATGGATTTTGCCCGAAAAATTCGTATTTGTTGCGGTGTGGTAGCCGCTTAAATAGTATACCAAGTTTGAACTTTCGGTGAATCTTCGTTTTTGAGTATTCTGTTAAAATTATATATATATAACACACAAATACACAATCGATTTGCTTCAAACATATCTTTAGTATTCGCGGGGGCCCAAAACATATATTTCCCCGGTAAAACTGAATTTCCAAAATCTCCGGCACTATATTCCAATTTCGCGCAATATTTTCCACCTACTAAGAGTAAGAGAAAGTAAAAAAAATGAATCATGCCAGTCAAGTGGAATTTAAATTCGTGATACTGTTTGAAACGGTTTGAATGCGGCAGATCACTGGCGAGCCGCACCCAGAAAAATACCACATTAGAACTTTCTACGATTTTAATCATTCTGGGTGTAACAGCAATCAAGAGAGCAGAGAAAGAGAAACAAAATACCAGGCACTCTCTTGGACTGGAGTGGCATAAACCATATAAATACAGTGACTGGACATAGAGGATGGATAATTCAACATAGTTCAGAAGATAGTTCACCAGTCACAACGTATCATTACCCCTTCCACTCTAAATCTACTATCTTTACTGTAAAGTCCAGGCAGTCAGTGTAAATCATCATTATATTACAATGTTAACCAAGTCTTGTTAATTTATCAAACCAAACCAATTCTCTCCATCCAACTCATCCATTATATTTTGCATCATACGCACATGCAAGCACAACATGTACAAACATTATTGACGAACTTCTCCAAAAATTTGACATAGATGCAAAAAGAAATTTAAAATTTCATTATGGATTAGCAGGGATAAAAACTCATACTTTAAAATTAATATTAATATTTATATTAATTTTTATTTATATTAATATTTATTAATTAATATTTATATTAATATTAATATTAATATTTAAAATTAAAATTATTAATTATACGAAAATTAGATGAAATTCTTCTGGAATTTAAGATTACTAATTACTTAATTACAATATGTTATTGTATTATTCAATAAATAATATATTTAATTATAAAAAAAATAATTTCATAATTCAGTTTTATTTAATTGCATAAAATTATAAGAAATTAAAAAAGTAAATATATTTTGTTTTGATTGGCGTATTCCATTCCCATCAACATAGATCCCTTGTTCAGCAAATTTTTTAATAATCTGCTAGTATAGTAAGATTTTTAGAAACTGATCTGTTCTCAGAAAAATATATGATATAATGATTAATACTTATTTATAGTAAACAAGATTTTAAAAACAACTTTTAAACTTTTCATGCAATGTTTGCATTAAATGAAGGAAATTTCTGTGGGATACTTTATGAATGGAATAGTAAATCAGTCGCATAGAATAATGATAAAATAATGTTTTGTTAGCGAATACAAAATTAAAAAAAAATGGAAAATTCCATTAAAGCCATTGCAAACTTGTATTTTTTTTTTTTTAATTAATGAACCTTGATTAGATAAGACTTAAAACTTAATTTCACTGTTAATAACGGTAATTATTAACGTTTTAAAAATAGGTAGGTTTATTAGTTATTTTTAATAAGTAAAATAAAAATATTATAATTCTTATCAGAGTTAGTATCAGAGTTTGTTTATGTTTTTGTTAGTTCGGTAATTTACAAAACTAATGAAGTGATAACACCCCCCTTTTATTAATAATCTTGCCTGGATTTCTGACTAACAGCAATTTCATTGGATTCATCTCTGCAGTATTAGAAAGGAGATATCTTCACACTGTATTAGTTACTACTTCCTCTTTTAGCACTACCCCACAAATTTAATCTTAAAATTAATAAGGTGAAAAAAAGGACATAATCTTAAATCTTTCCATTTTACAAGTAGTGTTATCTAATTTAAAAAAAAATATGTGGTATGAAACATACAACATTCTCATACTTACTTACTTACTCCCTGGCTCTACAGGTCTTGATGATGACCCTTGGCCTTCCGAGTAACTTCTCTCCATTTCTCTGTGTCCTGCGCCTCATTCTTCCAATTGCGGACACCTAGCTTCTTCGCATCCTTCTCTATCTCATCTCGCCATCTGCTTCTCGATCTTCCCTTTTTCCTTTTGCCATTGAAATTGTCTTCCAGCATTCTTTTCTGTAGCCTATCACCTCCCATTCTGGCTACATGGCCTGCCCATCTAAGCCTACTTGCTTTTATACAATTTACAATGTTTTCGTTTTTTAAAAACCCCTCAATCTCCGCATTGCTTCTTATTCTCCATAGACCATTCACTTTTTTTGCGCCGTAAATTCTTCTAATAACTTTTCTTTCACATACCTTCAACTTGTGACAATCGTCTTTTGACAAGGTCCAAGTTTCAGCGCCATAAGTAACTACTGGTCTTATTAGAGACTTACATATCTTTAATTTGGTTGTTTTAGTTAACAACTGGGATTTGAGGAGTTTAAAATTAGCAAAGTAGGCTCTATTTCTAGCCATAATCCTGTTCTCAATTTCACGATTTATCGCATTTCTATTATTTAGAGAAGAACCTAGATATACGAAGCTCGGCACAGTTTCGAAGGTGAAGTCTAGGATCTGCATGCTGTTTAAGGATCTTCTATTTTCTGATGCTGACATTTTTAGGCATTTTGTCTTTGCTTTATTAATAATAAGACCAACCTTAGAGCCACCTCTGACAATGATTTCAAATGCTTCTTTCAGCGCTGCATCACTTCTGGCGACAAGAACCAAATCATCCGCATAGGCGCATAGTTGCCAAGTTCTATTGATGATTGTTCCATTTTTGGTTGCATCTTTAACCACATCATGTAATGCAACATTGAACAAAGTCGCTGACAAGGCATCCCCTTGCCGCACGCCAGACTGAACCTCAAACGCTTAGCCTACTTTATTTCCAATCATAACTTTCGAAGAAGCTCCATCCATGGTCATACGAATTAGGTTTATTAATTTCTGAGGAATTCCATTCTTCTGTAAGATTCTCAACAGGACAGACCTCTTAATACTGTCGAATGCCTGCTTATAATCAATAAATAAGATGTGGAGGTCAATACCGTATTCATATGCTTTTTCCATCGCTTGTCGGAGCACAAAGATTTGGTCTATAGTACCTCTGCCAACCCTAAATCCACATTGATAATCCCCTAATATCTCTTCCGTGTACTTAGTAAGCTTTCTGATGATTATGTAAGACAACAGTTTACATAAGACTCCTAGCAATGTAATACCTCTGTAATTTGAACATTGATCTTTACTACCCTTTTTAAAGATTGGGCATATCAATCCAACTGTCCAAACTTTCGGCATCACCTCTTGGTTCCACACATCACAGTAGCGATTTTCAAACAACATTCTCATACAGTAATTTTAATATTCACAAATTTCTCTCAAATTCTTAATTTTTACTTATAATGGCAGCACTCTTTTCTAGGGGAAATTCCAAAAACTCAGAAAGCGATCGTGCCTGATTTTCATAGGAAATACCCATTTTTGAGTACCATTGAGTCCAAAAAATTGTTTTTTAGAAAATGATCTGTTTGTGTGAGAAAAGAATATCTCAAAAACGAAAAGTTGCAGGAAGCTCACAAACTTGGTATTCCGTTTACATACTACATCACTGACGTCCGTGGAGTCTATGATTTATTATTGCATTTTTTTCATTTTACTAATGTTATTATTATTATTACTACTTTATATACTTCTTTCTTTCCTGTCTTAAGTGTACAATATAAAGTATAAGTATAAAACAATAAATTGAAAATTGGAAAACAAAAAATAGATTTATAATTATCTTGGATTAATAAGTGATACTCGTTTTGCATAAGCTACGGTACAATATTTCACCAGAGCAACCCAGTCTTTGCCGTTCAAGTAATCAACAAAGCTCTGCCTAAAAAGAGTTGATGAACTAAAGTAATGACCGCGCAGCAGTTTAGCCAATGCTGGACAATCCGCCAGGAAGTGGGACAGGTCTTCATACTTATTACGGCCACATAAATTGCATTCAACTTCGATATTCTTAAAATATTTGTAGTTCAACGGTAACAAGATTCCCTCTAATTTTAAATATCTATATCATTGATTTCAAAGACAAATCATCAGTTAAATACAATTTATTTTCTAAATTATAATTAAGTTACGAAGATTTCGGGCAAAATCCATCAACCGGGAAATGCCACCTTTAGTGAATTTTTTTTGGTTTACTGAATGGTTCCCTCTAAAGTGCTATTTCATTTACTCCACAGTTCTATTATCTAAATAATACCAATTAGAATTAAATATGTTGTCGAAATCCTATGTTTGATGAAATCAGATGAATGGAAGTGTGACCTTACTGAATAGGTTTTTACAGGTTTTGTTTTTATGTTTTCCATGAAAATGGTGACAGTTTTAAACAGTAATAAGAATTGTATCTGTGAAGGAAAGTAGCCGTTTCGTAGTAAGAGAAAGTCGTGTGAGTGTTTCACACCAGAATTTCGTCACATTTGAAATTTAGTGATGCCTTTAATATATCTTAATATTATATAGGTAGTAGGTGTAGATTATTGTAGGGGATTATCGCGACCTGAAAGATCTATTGTGCCCCTGGATCCTTCTCAGTGCACTGCCGGCGTCCAAGCAGTGTTCTCTAGCTACAGACAACAGATCATTTATTCTCACACAAACATATTTATTCTCAACATATTCTTTTCTCACACAAATAGATCATTTTCTAAAAAACAATTTTTTGGACTCAATGGTCCTCAAAAATGGGTATTTCCTATGAAAAACAGGCACGATCGCTTTCTGAGTTTTTGGAATTTCCCTAGAAAAGAGTGCCGCCATTATAAGTAAAAATTAAGAATTTGAGAGAAATTTGTGAATATTAAATTACTGTATGAGAATGTTGTTTGAAAATCACTACTGTGATGTGTGCAACCAAGAGGTGATGCCGAAAGATTGGACAGTTGGATTGATATGCCCAATCTTTAAAAAGGGTAGTAAAGATCAATGTTCAAATTACAGAGGTATTACATTGCTAGGAGTCTTATGTAAACTGTTGTCTTACATAATCATCAGAAAGCTTACTAAGTACACGGAAGAGATATTAGGGGATTATCAATGTGGATTTAGGGTTGGCAGAGGTACTATAGACCAAATCTTTGTGCTCCGACAAGCGATGGAAAAAGCATATGAATACGGTATTGACCTCCACATCTTATTTATTGATTGTTCTCTAGCTACAGACAACACTGCTTATCACTGTACAGTGAGTTGTAGAGGCTCCTAGGAAGAGAAAATCTAAGGGCAGCATGCTGGATTCGAACCTGGTGCCTCCGCGTTGCTAGTCCAGCGCGCTACCATACGGAGTAGAAACACCATACGATTTTCTAAAGTTGCTCTTTAAAGGAAAGCTTAACTTGCTGCTCTCTCAATACCCTAAACAATTAATTATATTCCTAGGAAAACCTTTACAGACATTTACAGAAAATAAATTACAGGCATTTATGTAAGCAGGAAGTTTATCGCGACACAAAAAGTGAAAATTTCCTTAAGTGTTGGTCAAGTTACATTGTCCAATTAGATCAAAACCTTAATGTTAGATGCGAACGCTAGTTAGAGTTTACTGCTATTTTTCGTTTACATTTGGAAAATTTGACATGATTACAATAGTTTGTCTTACCAGCAGTAAAAGAAAATGATAAATTGGAAATTTTCATAAATCATGAGTAAGATTTTTATCGTAAATTTCAACAAGAAAGAGATTTAATACAAAGTTAAAAATACCTACAAATTTAAACAATTATAAGTTTCACTATTTCAATGGCTATTTTCAATGCTTACTTTAGTATTGATTTAATACATAGATGGATTTATTAGTTTTACATCAAGATTTCTGTAGAGATCTTTTGGATAATCACACAAGCACATGAAAGATCTTGTTGAACTGTTATTGTTAGTTAGTAGTAATGTTTCTGAATGCTAAAATAAATTGAACCTAAATCTTTGCTGCAACCGGGGCGGGTGTTGGTGTAGTGGTTATGAGCATGGACTTGTAAGTGGGAGGACCCCAGTTCGAGTCCAGCGTTTAACTGCTAAATTTTATATTTGTTTAAAAAATGTTAATAGTAAAGTAGGTGCTTCCGCCCCCGTCCACGACACCTAATTTGATAGTTGGACGTTAAGCCCGCCTGAAAAAATAGGTATTACTTTACTTACTTACTTTACTTATATCTTTGCTACAACAGCTCATGAAAGGTCCTTCAACATAATATGTTGATATGTTGTCGGTTTATTATTCCGGTCGCCAAGATAAGGGAAATGCAATTATATAACAAACGCTATTCGGTTAACAACATTAGAATCACTGCAATAACAGCAGCAGCCGCCGCATATCAGAAATGAGAATCTTAGCATCAATCTAAGCTTTTTTTTCATCAATCTAAAAAGTGAATTGTATGATTTCTTTAGCTTTAATTATTATTATTGTTTGACAAAAATTTTTATTCTTTTAATTTTCTGTTTTTTTATTTTTTTAAGAGAAAAAAAGCTTTTTTAATCTTCATTAAATATAATGATATTTTCAAGGAAAAGAAGGCGGAACTTTCATTAAAAAGGGTTCCTTGAGGCCAACGCTTCCAGACTTCTTAGCCCTCAAAAAAACAGACTCGTTTTTACTGAACTCTTTTTATTCCTCTGAATACGGGTTTCCCTTATGCAGATTTAGCCAAGTAGTAGTCAACCATATTTTTTAAATATACACTTTAATTTCTGAGGAACACAACAAATTATCTTCTTAAACTTTAAACTCGTCAAATTAATCTTAAATATAGAATATTTAAGAAAATGCTGAATTTGGGGCAAAAAATATATATGTGAATTTACACGATCTTCCTTAAGTCTGTTATTTAAGACAAAGAGAAGTGCTGGATATGGCTTAAAACTGATGCTAACAATTTTGAAACAATCTCGAAGATACTTGGTTATCACAAAGATTTGGGAATAATGAAAGATAGCTATAAAAAAAAAAAAAACTATCAAAGAAAATGGGAAACACCCGATGAATAAAATACAGGGATGACGAAATTTCTAATTTCTTTTCATATATCTTTAAAAAACGTATGGTTTATTAGGTAAAGTTATTGAAAGTTATTTAAAAAAGAAAAATCATTTTAAGAAAACATAGAATTATATTTTAATTTTGCATTTGTGGAAAATTCATAGACCGTTTAAATTACATAAATTACTCTGTTAAATTTCATGTAATGATGATACAGTTAATGTATTATTTCCTCATCGTTTATCCGATATTATATTTGAATACAATTATAGATAAAATAATGATCTTATAATACCAATGGTAAGGATAATGAGAGAATTAATTTTGTTTTTTCTATTTGTTATTAATAGGTTAAAATTTGGAAAAGTATTTTACTATGGATTCTAATCTCTCTTGCTCGCCCGACATCTCTTTGTAACTCCTAATCTACATCTATATAATATACATACATACATTATTTACATGTATACATCATAAATATTATAGAAGAAGACGTCTTTATTTAATTTAAAAAGTTACAAAAATACATAAATATAAAATCACAATGTAATTAATAAAAAACTAAAAATAAATTCCTTATAAAGACAACAACAACATGGTCATTGACCGTCCGTGGAGTCTGATTTATTGTTGCAATTTATTTATTTTTTTTTTCATTTTAAAACTGCTATTATATTATACTTTATATACTTCTTTCTTTCCTGTCTTAAATGTACAATATAAAGTATAAGTATAAAACATTAAATTGAAAATTGGAAAACAAAAAATAGATTTATAATTATCTTGGATTAATAAGTGATACTCGTTTTGCATAAGCTACGGTACTATATTTCACCAGAGCAACCCAGTCTTTGCCGTTCAAATAATCAACAAAACTCTGCCTAGAAAGAGTTGATGAAGCAAAGTAATGATCGCGCAGTTCAGCCAATGCTGGACAATCCGCCATGAAGTGGAACAGGCCCCATACTTATTACGGCCACATAAATTGCATTCAAGGTCGATATTCTTAAAATATTTGTAGTTCAACGGTAACAAATCTCCTCTAATTTTAAATATCTATCTCATTGATTTCAAAGACAAATCATCAGTTAACTACAATTTATTTTCTAAATTATAATGAAGTTCTTTCTCATTATAAAATGGATAATGATTTGTATTAAAAAACTTCATTTTGCAAATGTTATTAAAATCACTATTTAAAGATTCAATTATAATATTAAAAGTAGGTTTGCACAAAACATTATTGTTACAATTTGTGAAGTTTAAATTAAAGTTAATATTAAATTTTTCAGCATGACCCTTAATTTCTGAAAACTAAAAAATATGCTTTTTTATTATTTCAGTACCTAAAATTTTGGGATATCTATTTTCGGAAAGGTTTAATGATCTGAGTAGATATTTATAATGCAGTTTTAATGTGTAAAGGAAAATAGGCGGTACTTTGGTTTCAGAATGTATTATCGCCTGATGGTGTATGTTTTGGGCATTTCATTAATTTTTTTATGAACAAATAAAGAACCCTCTCAACCACGTCATACCGTTTCCATCCCCAGACTTGGGCACCATAGCAAATCATATTTCTACTAACTGAGTTGAAAATTCTAATTTTTGATGAATATGGAATATTATTATTATCAATAAATTGAGACCATATTGAGTTTAAGCTCAGTTTTGCTTTTGATGACTTGCTTTTTAAGTGTTTAGACATAGATAATGTGGGGGGTAAGTATTATGCCGGGATATTTATATTCACTGATCACTTCAATTCTATTTAACCATTTCTTATTTTTGGCTGGTCTACCGCCATTTCGAAAGACCATGACTTTTGACTTTTCTAGGTTGATTTTCAGGCCCCACAATTGACAATGTTCGTCGAGAGAGTTTATCATTAATTTGAGAGATACCGGATCCAAGGCCAATAGGGCGATATTGTCGGCATACGCCAACAGTTTTATATTACATTTGCTGTTCACGACTACAACTCCCCCCTCCCAGATAGCTCTCCAAGTCATTTATAAACAACGAGAACAAGCAGGGACTGAGAGGACATCCCTGCTTCACCCCTCTTTCAGTATAAAAACTCGAGGATAGACCATTTTTAGACATAACTGAAACCGTTGTATCAGTCAACAAATTCTTTATAATCTTTACTATTTTTGAGGAGATACCTGAAGAGTGCAGTTTATGGATTAGACCAAATCTATCGATATTGTCAAAGGCCGAAGAAAGGTCACAAATATTATATAAATATAAATTTTTTGCTTTTTCGTACTTAATTTTAGCATAATTAGTTGGTCAAATTAAATATATTATCTGTCGTCGAATAATTCGATCTGAAGCCAGCCTGACACTCATGCAATATATTATTATTTTCTGCCCAGCTAGTCAGTCTATTTAAAATTAGCCCTGAGAACAGCTTACTGATAGCGTTTATAATAGATATGCCCCTATAACTAGCTGCCTGATCTTTATTACCTTTCGTACACAAGGGAAAAATGATCGATTCCTTAAAGGCGGCTGGAATATTATCAATTTTGAATAATTTATTAAATAATTTCAGCAACCTAATTAAGAAATCTTTTGGTGCGTGCTTGTAGAATTCATAACCTACACGATCAGTCCCAGGCGCTTTATTATCTTTAGAATTACTCAGTACTACATCTAACTCTTCTAATAGAAAAGGTCTTTCTAAGTGGTCATTGATAAAGAAGGGTTCAGCGTAAGAAAGTCTATTAGTAATTAATGACGGATTATGTAAGTTTTTAAAGTACCGTAACCAATCTTCGGCGCCCACGTTACCTACTGCCCTGGAATTATGATGTTTAAATAACTTGATCTTTTGCCAGAATTCCTAATTGTTTTTTGTTTCGCACAATTGTCGAGCACAATCTAAGTAGTATTGTGCTCGACAATTATGATAAGTAAAAACTCGATTATCATTGATGGAAAACGAGGTGATGATCGGCATATATCGGAAAACAGCTAGTAATCCACTATAAAATCGTTAATTATTGGCAAAGCTTCAACTAACACATGAAAAATCAATCAAGCAACACCCTACTTCACTGACGTATGTAAATTCTCCGTTTAGGTGTTTTTCAGTACTTTAATGAGTCTGCTTTCTTACTTTCTGTTTATTTATCTTTATTTCTCCAATAATTTAACCTGTTAAATATTTTGTACTTATTATTATGATTAATATGATATAGTCGGGTCAATCCTTGCAATGAGATTTGTACATCTTTATGCAATCAAGATATCATTTCCTTTCAGACAAGTGGCTTCGAAGAAGAAAAGAGGAAATAATTAGTTAAATATAAATCGAGGAAACTTAGGCTGTTACGTTAACAGTAAACATTATTATTACACATTTATCACTTGATTCAGTGTACGTTCATTTCGGATGACTTCAAGGAAAAAGATATATCCATGGGAAGCTTTCGGCTCTTTTACTTTGTACATGGGTGTGGCCCAGAGTTTATATGCTACGTTAATTACAGTGAACTGCTCTTCACCCAATTAGATTTACATTGAAAATGGAAGCGACTAAAATATATAATTACAAAACAGTGTTTATTAAATAATTATCATTTTTCTATCAAAATTCTAACCTTTATGACAATAGACAAAACGCAACCACTCAATTCCGTTGTTAATGTGAAATGTTGGCTTTTCTGTTACTTTTCACAGTTGGCACAGCATGAGTCATCTCCGACAGATGTACAAATATAGTCTTCTTTTTTTTTTTCTTCAGATATGGCAGATGTTGTTTTACTTCTGTACATTGTTCATTTTTACTTTTACCAAAGTTTTACACGATCCCTCTTTTCAAGATTAAGCAAATTCCCTATATCATTTAAATTACTTATACCACTTTAAAATGAAGTATAAACTTTTAAAAAAAGAAATACTCTTTCAATGATAACCTCTTAGACCAAATTATTTTTTGTTTATACCAGACAATTTTTTTTTTGTTTTCTTAGCAGCCATTTTTCAATGTTACTATTAGTTCAGTAAATAGTTTCAAAAGTTAGTGCAACCATAGACAATTTAGAAAAGAATAAAATTACTATTTAAATCGCAGAGAAATCTTTATATAAAAGTTTTATGTTACACAATGTTATAAAATCAAACCCATAGACTATTTTCATGTAATCCTTATTTTTGACTGTTTTAGATTTTAATATATAAAGTCTTTTAATATAGTTTAACTTAGAAGTTGAAATACCTATGCCAAATCCATTAAGTAAATGTCTCCTTAGGTAAATGGATCTGTATATTCTATGTAATCATGCATAAAGTTTGGAAGAGAGGGGGAAATATGAGATTAATATATATGAGATGCCCCACATCTCTGCACCTGGAAGTTATATTGTGCTTTCCATTGTGGGTATCTGTATATTATTATTATTATTATTACAATTCCCTCTGAGTCCCACTTGCGGATATTGAAGATGAATGGATAATGGGGCAGCATGCTACAACTTTCCATTCATACTAAAATAGAGATTTTAACACACCCTAATTTTCCTTTCTGATTATTATTATAGGCCTTGCCTGATGTCATGTGCTAAATGGTCCCAGGCTAGTGTCCGGATGACACTGGGGAAATGTTTTAGTCGGTAGCCAGTTAGGAGTCTGACACAATAGTATGTAAACTGCATTTCACTTGCCTCAAAAAAAATAAAAGTATTATTATTGCTGGACTCCTAAAATAATAAATACGGCTCTCATCCCCCTACAGAAATAAAAAAAAAATTAAAATTTATCCTAAGAATCCTCCCCAGGAATCTACGTGGTCTGGCTACAATATCTTAAGATACCTTTTGTTCGGTCGCGGCACCTTTGAGGCTTAACTTTTCATTCTGCTTCTTTATATTTCTATTTTTTATTACAGTAACAGCAGAGAGATTGGGAGAAACCACATAAATAAGCGACGGGAAACAGATAGGAGGACAGTTCATACTACTGAGTTCATCACTACGTGTCATTACCCCTTTTCCACTCAATCATATTCTATCATTTCAAGTGTAAAGTCCAGGCAGTCAGTGTCATTTATCATATTATACTGTGTTAATCATATTCTGTTAATTTATTCTAACCAGACCATTTCTCTCCTTCATCAACCACAATATAATTACTCAGTTTATTGCGCTCGTATTTTAATCCCTTGCTATTTTCAAAACATTATTTCTTTTTCACTCATCGCCAGCCTAGTTCCCACGCCTCCCCGCAATTTACCAATCTTTCTCTTTTGGTGGTGGGATTGTCGGCACATTTATATTGCGGGGTTTGCCCCTTTCTTACTTGCCCACACCCTTCAGATATCCTCTATGCCTATATATTATTTCTTCACTTGCTGCCTGGATTTTGATGAATGAACTTCACAAAGTTAGTTATCGCGCCTCTCCAGTGTATAAAAGTGTTTATAGCCACCGGCGAAGTGTTTCTTCCTAATACTCGCCAAACCATAACATTTAAATTCAGCACTTTTGCCCTTGAAGTACGCCTTCCGCGCCTCTCCACAGTGCCCGTACCGAGCTTGTGTATCACTTCTTAGGAAAACTACCGGACCTTATTACTTCACGAACAGTTCTTGGAAAAGAACTTCACCACTCTAGCTGTTAGGGTTTATCCGCATCTAGGTTGCTTGTAACTTATATCTACAAGAGAATTACTCACCGCAACCCCCCCTGTCTCTCACACAGAGACTCTCTTTTGCAAATACACGCCACAGAAATCTTTTTATTTCTCGCCTATTTCTCTCTTTTCCCTCTCATCTTCTTCAACTCATTGATCCTTCAATTCAAGCTTTCATTACCGCTCCTGTGCCACCGTTTGCAGTAAGGTGAGTGACATCATCTATTTCATTTATTTTCTTTGCAGCTAGATTTTCGCTCCTGTAACCTTCTCGCCATTCGCATCGAGTGTCTGGTTTAGGTCCAGATATTACGACTGATTGCGAGGTTTCCACGTAATCAGACGGAGATAGTCGAACATTAACGATCGGCTAGTTGCATTTGTAGTTCTGCGCACAGTTCATTCAGTTGCTGGACAGTGCTATGCTTTGCACCAGTACTTGTATTTTAAGACTTACATGGTTTCTACATAAATAGCCGGAGATAGTCGAACAAAAAACGAACGGCTGGTCGCATTTTTAGTTCTGCGCACAGTTCATTCAGTTGCTGGAGTGCGCTACGCTTTACACCAGTGCCTGTATTTTAAGACTTGCGTGGTTTTTACGTAGTCAGCCGGAGATAGTCGAACAAACAACAAACGGCTGGTCGCATTTTTAGCTAAATGAATATTATTGGCGAGAGGGTTATAGAAGCGAAAAATCTAGCTGCAAACGAAAATGAATAAAAGTTGAAATAGGTGATGCCACTCACCTTACTGCAAACGGTGGCACAGGAGCGGTGATGAAAGCTTGAATTGAAGGCTTAATGAGTTGAAGAAGCTGCTCCTGTGCCACCGTTTCCAGTAAGGTGAGTGGCATCATATATTTCAACTTTTATTCGTATTCTTTTGGAGCTAGATTTTTCACTTCTATAACCCTCTTGCCATTCGCATCGAGTGTCTGGTTTACGCCCAGACATTGTGATCCTTTCACAACCAATCTTCTAATATTCATGCTGAATCTCCAATTCCCCAAGCATTACCTCGAGAGTGTCGCCCTCCCAAATAGCGGAACCATATTAGGGAAACGGGGACATTAATCTAGCTAGTAGTGTACCCTAATTCCATCGTCACAGTTCTTAGACAGAAGACTAGATTTCTGCCTATGCTGTGTAAAAGACTGGCTACCACAGCGTCAGTACATGTATCAGGACTCTGAATTGTATCGTACTCGGAGAGAGAAGATACTATAACTTTAGAGCACATCTCCATGCCCCTCCAGTGATTCTTATATTCTCTTTACTTCGATTGTTTTTGACTTTTGAGTCGCATTATTGCTTGTTGACATAGGACCACTTTAACCAACTCATCCACTCTCTCATTGCCCTCTATTCTGTATATTATACATGGATTCTTTATTTGAACTTTATGATTCTTTGCGCTTTAATATGAATAATTGTTTTAAATCGAACTATTCAGTTTTGAATCAGTAAAATTCCTTGAGACCATACCTAAATAGAGATATTATTACAACACCCTAATCATAATCAAATCCACACTCATTAATTACAACAAAAAAGCAAATGCTTTTCTTCGCAAATGTCAAAAAATAAAAATAAAAATAAATAAATAAATATTTAAAATCAATTTCTCACTAAATATTTAACAAAATTAAAATTTCATTTTAGATTCAAAAATTAAATCTAAATAGAAACTTGTTTGGAAGCAGAAGATTTTGGGTTGTTTTGTAATTAATCAATTCAACTTGGACCAAAGTAGGATAAATACGTGGGGGGTTTACTTTTGAAACGAGGTGGATAATTGTATACACAATGTTCGAAACATGATAATTAACAGAGCAGCTATGTAACCTTGGCTAAAAAAGGACGGGCTCCTTAATATACCTATATTATACTATACGATAATTTTTGGACATACATGTTCATATTCCATATTATAACGCAATTTCTAGTACATATGCTTTATTAGAAAAAATACTAGAATCTAAGAAAGCTCAATTATTCTTATAAATTGACTTCAACATTACTTAAGTGATGACTTTTAGGTTTCATGGTTAATTTTCTTATTTCAAATGTTCTGGAGTAAAACTTCCCTCTCCTAGCACTTCTATTTGACAAAACTTTTTCAAAGTTGAACATTTTTCTTTAAACCATTAGCTGCCTTAAATATAACGTTGATATTAGAAAAGCTTATAGTGAAATAGTGATTTAATAGGGGAAGGGTGGCGAGCTAGCCTTCCCAGCGGAGAACCCGGGACGAATCCAGAGCAGTGCTGCTCTTAGATTTTCTCTTCCTAAGAACATCTACATCTCACTGTCCGGTAATGGATGGCCGTGTAGGTCCCGGGAATTAGAATAGGCCTACGGTATGCCCTGCCTGTCGTAGAAGGCGACTAAAAGGGTGACCCTGCACAGGAATGGACGTATCTTTACTGATAAGATATGCTCTAATCCAAGGAATTGACGTATTTTTTTACTGATAAATATGCTTAAATCCCATGTGCGGATATTAAAAATCTAGAAGTATCTCAAACTGCATACTTCTAGAAACAAATGGCGTTGGGTTCTGGCACTTCCCATCGCCCACCCTGCGGGGTGCAATCAGCCTCTGGCTCTCCAGGTTGGGGAATCCCTCACCCAACCCGCTCCGATCCTGATCCTTTCCCCTTGCAGGGTTGCCTGTAAGTATCCTGGGTTACTAACACCCCTGTTCTTCAGGCAATGGACAGGAATTAGTAGATGGACTGACTCACCATCAGGCGTGCGATCAGTCACGCTAGCTCGTTAGAGCTGAAACACTGAACTACGGGCGCAAGCGACTTCCGAGCCAATTGCTTGCAATTGAGGTAGGATTCGTAGTGGTCGTGGTTTAAACAGTAGCTCCAATGACTGCGGTCATGAGTTGAGCGGGAGGAGTCTCGCTATATAAAATACCCCCGGAACCAGCCGTAAGTTGGTAGCGCATAAGCTGGGTGTGCGCGGTTTACCAGAGCCAAGCTAGAGTTGGCCTTCTCTAGCTTCTGGGAGTGAAGTGTGATCTTTATGTGATCACTTTGCGCGCTGGTTGAGCGTATCTCAACCTGCCCTTAAATGGGTCAAGCGGGGATGTGCCCTAGGGCACCTCTGCCAGTGAGAGGCCTCGCACTACAGCCACCCGCTGGTAGTGACAGCCCTCTCTTGTTAAACGATACCGTTGCTTGCAACGGGGGACCGATATACCCGCGAGGATCGGTACGGTCTAAAAAGATCCCTCAGTATACCGTATGGGAACACGTAAAACGGGGAAGGAATATCTGGTAATGGACAGTATTCTCTCGTTATAGAGAATACTGTCCGGAAGCCAGCAGTGCACTGAGAAGGTTCCGGGCACCAATGACCATAGATATTGACGCGCTTTGATTAAAAAAAGAAAGAGAAAGAGAGAGAGCGTAGTTTAATGAGAACCCTAATGTGGCAAAGAAACTAACGTGTTTCTTCAGAAATCCCTAAATAAATTTTCCCATAGTATACACTAGTATTAATTAGTGTATACCAAGATTAAAGTAAAATCATGATGTCTGTTATCAAGAGATTGTGAAAAACTGAATCAAAAGAATTTAATATAATGCACTTCCGGTTGATAACAGATTTTCTTCAAATTTGATATTATACCTATGCATTTAATGGAACTTAATATAAAAAATTATAAAAAATTAATATATATTATAAAACAGCAGTTTAGAGGAAAGATCAAGCTACCTGAGAATCATATAAAAAATAAATTGGTCCGGAAGAATGGTTCAAATAAAATTGAAATGTCTCCATATGATTTGATAGTTTAGTTATTATTGGGTTATTCCGACATAAAGATTGTAAAAATCCTTGGAGCACTAGGGAATCCGAAAAACAAATAAAACCTAAAACCAAATAAATTATTATTATTATTTCTAATCTAAGGCAGTCTTTGGCGCCCGGAACCTTCTCAGTGCACTGCCGGCCTCCGGCCAGTGTTCTCTCGTTACAGGCAACACTGTCATATATATATATATATATATATAAGAAGCTAAATATAAATAAAAATTCAGAGGTAGTTGGTGACGTATCTTTGAAATAATTTAATCCTCGACCTTGCATCAAAAGAAAAAAAAAATATTATTGAAGTATGGGCACTGAACGGGGAACGCTAAAGTGCAAAGTAAGGTGTGTAAAATATTTAGCCATGACTAATCATAGAAAGCGAGGATTATTACTTAAATCAGTGGGCTTATCGATCTTTACTAAATATCTCACGCGATATTTCAAAAACAATTTTATCCTTCAATAAACACTATATTAGTTCTTATCAAATTAAATGTTTACAATAAATAAAAAGAAATTTTTTTAGGTTTAAAATTCTTAATCGATTTTTTTTTTTTAGCTGTAAAAACATTTGCTATAAATTCAATATTAATTAATTATATGTTCGATTTTGGAATAAATATTTATGATGTTTTAAGATGAATCACCATTTTCATTGAATCATCATTTTTCTTTAATATAGATGCAAAATAAATCCAGCTGTATTTAATTCGCTGTAAAGTTCAAAGCCTCAATTATGATTTATATGCCAGCAACGTGAAGCATTTTATAGCTATGAAAATACTTCAGCATTCTTATTTCACAGCGCTCTAATGAAACGACCAATGTCAGCACTGAAATCAACAAGCAAATGAAAAAGTGAAATTATAATTATTTGATTTCTTTGTATTTAGCCTTTTAGGTTTTAGTTTGCTAAGAGTTCATCAAACACCTTATCAAATCAAATTCTGGAACAAAATGGAAATTTATACCACTTTCAAGATCGGTTTAAAACTGACTTTGCATATTCATTTGGCGCTAGAGAAGATCATGTAAAGTTATTTTTATTAGTCGGGAGAGACCAAACACTACTCTAGGCTGGAGCGAGTAAGTGAGCACGGTGGATCCCGCCGTAACGAGAGACACCTTCCTCTTCTTTGACGTCAGTCTTCTTGGGAGGCATGATGTGCCTCTCCCGTTTAGTCTGGGTGCGTTGCGGTGAGCTTATACCCGCCTGTGGCAATTTGTATTTCTCGCTATCCTTCGTTCGAAGATACCAGCGGATTCTAGCACCGCTGAAACCTCTTCTTATCTAATAACCCCGGTTTCCTCAAAATTTCTTGAACTTCGGCAACTGGAGGGTTTCCAGCCGATATTGGGGGAAAGAATAGAAAATCATCGAATATATGAAGTTTCAAAATACTACATAATTAGTGTTCGAAGTTACAAACACTAAGTACTTAGGAAAAATTATCTTGTTTATGAAAGAAATTCCTTTTTTTTAAAAAGACTAATATAAAATATATTAAACCAAAGAGGAATAACACCAACGGCGCATCAAAATGAAAGACCAATTAGGCATCTTATGTAATTACATTGGGAATTTCTGCTTTGATTGCACACCGCTTCTAGGCATCCATTTCGATGAACAAGATATTTTGGTCAACCCATAGAGCTTCATTACTCGAAGCAATGAAATAACTGCTCTATAACATCAAGTAACAATTTTTATCATACTTGCTGCAGAAATAACTTCATAAATTAGAATAAATAAATTTATAAATAATTTCCTAATGTAAAATGGCAAAAGTGAACAAAGTGTGGGAAGTAAATTCAACACATTTACGATTATTTACCTATGAATGAATAACTAACACACGAATAACAAATAAATACATATAAATAATATCTTCTGGAAATTCATTCAATCTTACTGGCTGAACAGACTTGTAATATTCCTTTTTATTTTCTAGTTATTGCATAATTATTAAAATAATAATGAGCCTTATTGTTGAACAATTAAATGTAATTGATATAACGTTATTTTCCTTCTATCTTATCTAAAATATTTAATATATATATTCAGCATATTCTCGAATGAACGGAAATAAAAAAAATAAAATTAAGAAACAGCTCTCAAACTGACGTGAGCAGCTATTTTTTTGTATACTAATTATTTTTTTTTTTTTATATTCTGAAGGTCAACCTGAGAAGACCTACCACTCATATGTGAATTTATCAAGGCCACGATAAATCTGATAACCAAATCCAGTAACTTCTGGAAACACTCACCTTATTTGATTTAATTTACCACTTGGCGGAACCGTAAATAACATATTATAGAGAGAAGTCTAACATCTCCCATATTTCAGAAAACGCCAAATTTTTAACAACATTACCACATAAAAATTCATAAATTAATAGCAACAATTCCAACGTAATTGTGGTGTGATTGCTAATATCGGCTGGATGCTTCCATTATTCTTAGAAGAAAATATACGCTTCCATTATTCAATGTTATGTTGTACCTATATCAAGTTCAAAGACAAATGATTGGAGGTCGTTTTCACGAAAATCACAAGAAATCGTAGAAAAAAAAGATTCTGTAATTATACACTTTTGTTAAACCAACAATTTTTTCCTAACATGTTTATATAATGGTAATTATTTTGTGAACCGTTGTTTTACAATATGCTTCTTCAAAGGAATGGTGGTTCTAAAACTGAAACAGTACTCAAGGGGCGACACTACCCTGGAGAAGCCTACTGCAAAATGTCGGTTTAAAACATACACCTGATTTCAGCTTTATAGGCGACACTACCCTGAAGAAGCCTATTTTAATATGGGCGAATTATCGATTTACAACAAACCACTGACGAGGAGACAAGCCGAAGACCTAAAAGGCTTGTATATGTTTTTTTTACTTTCTCTACTATTCTAAGAACAAGTATAGCGTTAATGTAAAATTTAGCTTTCAACATATCCGAAAAAAATGAAAATAACCGGAAGCTTATTTCATTTAGATAGCAACACCGTAACGAAGGTTTCAGTCAGAATCTATTAACCGGAAATGTTATTTACTGATTTTCTCCAAAATAGGGGCGAAGTTTTTTTGTTTTTTTAATATTCCATTTTGAACTGATTTATAGCTTAGCTTAAAGACCAATTTCCCATTCTTACATAATTTACCTAATTGACTAGCGCTTAAAAGTTTAAGTTAGTATTGACCTCAGTGAAAATAAAAAGATTCAAATGCAAAATTGCTAGCATAATGTAAGCGCTATAATGAAAAATGTATATGTCTTTTATTATTTTGAATAGATATTTATAGTTTATTATTACGTTGGATAATTTCGGACATAAGCGATTAATATATATATATTGTTATCGTATTTATTAAGTCTCACTCTTTTAGGGGCCAGGGCATTGTTGGCATAGAAGGCAATGAATGAATTCCTTGCTTGACAGTCTAGAAAGGAAAAGCGCAGAAGTTCTCTTTATGAGCCGGCACTCTTTTATAGCAGAAATGATGTCTTTCGAAGAAGAGCTTAGAAATGTGAAGGAAGACTAGGAGAAGCACTGCTATGGGCTGAGGCAGGCTGACTTTTCTGGGCAGTTACCACTGATAAAGGTCTGAGGAGTTCATTGACAGTATTTCTATTCAGAGGGGCTTCCTTACTGATAAGCTGTTGCAGAATGTGACTGGTTATGTGACTGAAACGCTATCACAACCAGAGAAGCTTTAGAAGTCCTGTGACCTCCTAGGTTTTAGAGAAAGACATTTCCTATCTTAGACCCTGTCATATCATTAAACTTCCTTAGAGAAATAAGCTTGAAATAAGAGATCTCAGCTTAGCTCCACTGGGTAGCACAATACATTTTTCAAAGTCGCAGTGCTCTGTATTCCCCAACACTCACTCCATCTTCTTGTACTGCATTTTATAAAGTAAAAATTGACAATTTTTTTTTGTAACCTTAAAATTTTTACTCAGATACAATAGAGTTATTGGGGGGGGGGGATATGTTAGTATTAATTGTAATCCAAAAGTCAGGTATACATTGAATAAAACCCAATCTAACGTCACAGATTCCTCAGAAAGCAATAAAATGAATTTTACCGGAAAAAAGGTTCCACCTTAAGATAATATTGTAATCAATGCAATTAATATAAAGCTTCCAAAATTAAACATAATCGCTTTAGAGTTTTTTGAGAAAATTCCGAAAATCTCGAAGACCAATTCTATAAAGCCATACTTCTAGTTAATAGATTTGCTTATAAATTTAGAATTCTAATAATGCTTGTAACGTACCCTCTATTAATGTGAATCATACATTATATTGAAGTAGTAATTTAGTGGGAGGCTTAGCATTGGTGCTACCCCTTAAGCCCCCCCCCAACTAGTAAACAATTTTCCTGCCAAAATGGAGGGGCATTTATGTATGTAGATCGTAACAGAAGTTTAAAGAAATCGCTGGAGCGGTTTTCGAGAAAAACTGAAAAAAGAAAAGAAAATTAAACTCACATTAAGTGATGGATATTGACTTGAAAGTGTTAGAATGCGGTGGAGGAACCTATCAAGTTTGAATAGAGTAAAATAGAAATGTATTTATTTAGAGGGAGAAAGAAAAAAAACAGATTTTACATTCATTGAAAATAATAATAATAATAACAACACACGATTACATTGCCAGGGAGAAATCCGCCTGTCGAGGTTGTACCAAGATTGAGCGTCTTTCGTATTTAAGGTAAATGTTTTCGTACCACACGTCCAACCAATACGAAACACACTCACTATCCATACATACATGCATACATATATGATTTTTTTTTTTTTACTACTCCATCATTGGTCGCGGCTGTTCAGCCATTCGACTTCGAACTTCCCAATATAATATCGATTTCTCCATTAGTCTAGTAACATACATATATGAATCGCTGTAGCTCAGAAATGGTTTGTTTAAGTAATACAGTAGTTTCAGGGTTCAGTGCGTCAAGTTGGCATCCATGTACTTCGTTTCAAGAGTATTTGGTAGGCATAACCTCAAATGTATTCAGTTAACAATGGCGAGTCCGCTTGAGCATTGCACCTCGGAAGAACAACGCTCAGTGATTAGATTTTTAGTTGGAGAGGATATCAAAGATAGTGAAATCCACGAAAGAATGTTGAAAGTGTACGGGAGTAATTGTTTGAACTGTTCGAACGTTTAAAAATGGGTAGAACAGTTTAAAAGTGGCCGTGTAAGCATCAGTGACTAAGAAAAACGGAACTGGACGACCGGTTGAAGTTGCAACTTCCTCCCTCGAATCTCGCATTAATGCGTTAATTCAGGACAACAGGTGTATTACTGTTGAACTGATAGCTAAAGAAGTGTACGCGAGTGTTGGAACTGCCCAAACATAATTCAGAATAAGCTGAAGTACAAGAAAACTTTTGCGAGATGGGTTCCAAGACAACTTACGGACGCCCACGGGGTAACCAGGTTTCAAATGAGTCAACAGTTGAAAAATCGATGTTTAATTGAAAAAGAAATTTTCAGTAGAATTGTAACATTTGATGAAAAATGGATACACCATTTTGAGCCGGAGTCTAAAAAGGGTTGTCCCACACGAAAGAAATTCAAGACAAAGCCGTCTGCAGGTAAAGTCATGCTTACAGTATTCTGGGATTCGCAGGGGCGTATTTATTGTGACCATTTCGAAGGTCAACGAACCATCAACAGCCACTATTACGCTGATATACTTGTTTATTACACAAACAAAGTAAGGCCTGCCATTCGAACGAAACGACGTGGACTCTTGTCTAAAGGCACGGTTTTGCTTCATGACAACACGGCTCAGTTAACTCAACAAACACTTCAAATAGTTGTGTGGGAGATCCTTCCACATTCCCCCCTACAGCCCCATTGGACTTCCATTTGTTTGGACCCCTTAAAGTGGCTCTACGTGGGAAACATTTTCAATCCAATGAAGAAGTTAAAACCTCAGGTGCAAAAGTGGCTTCGAGATCAACCCAAAGAATTTTATGCCAGAGGCATACACATATTAGAAGAACAATGGGACTAATGTGTAAATGTTGCTGGGGACTGTGTTGAAAAGTAGCCAAAGTTTTGCAGTGATTAAATAAATCTTTTTTGAGCTACAGCGATTTGTCTCGTTACTTATTGAATGACCCTCGTATATTATTATTTCTTATGTAAGCCCTAGAGGCTGCTATAGTATACAGCAGAAAAGAATAGTGTTATTATATTTGAAGTATGAACAATGCCCGATGAACGAAGTGAATGACAATGACCCCACAGATGAAATACAGCGTTCTAAAAGCAAAAACAACAAAATCACTAATGGTAATTAGTAATTTTGCAATTTTGGTGATAGTGTAATCACATTATCACATATTTTACATAATACTTGAAGTCTGAATGAAATATGGCTCAGCGATACCGCTCAGCACCGCTCAAATGCTTTTCCGCTTTTAAGGTAAATTTTATTTATCTTATGATGATTAACAGCATTAGAATACAATAAATAGAACTATATGTAGAGATAGGTCTCATTTGTAGCTTCTGGTTTAGCGTACACCCATCTCTTCTCTCACTCATTGTGTCTCTTTCTCAAACACATGTTCACTTCCTCCTACACATTACTACCGCTCTTCCTTTCAATGGCTGGCACAAAGTGATGTTAAATTTATTAAATAAATTTTCCTTTTAAATAGAAATATTATCAATTCTTTTGTTATTATGAAAAAAAATAGATCACTGAGATGCCTTATTCCAAACAAATTTTTTTAGGAAGCAATGTAAATTATATTTCTAAAAATTAGTCTCAAGAATACTTGAGTAAAGTTTTTCATATTTTCAGAAAGGAATTTTATGCTGCTTTTTTGCCAGCAAATTTGCGAGGAACATCTATCAAGCAATTTTCTAATCATATCAGAGAATCAAATTGAATAAAAATAAAATTGAATTTGCAATTATTAAGTTTCGTTTCTGTTTAAACTTAAGAACAAGATGAAGTGGACTTCTTCAAGAAACATGGCTGGCTCTATGTGGAATTTCTTCATACCTGGGAATAGCCAGAAATATGAATTTTATTGACCTTATGATGATTAACAACCCTAGAATACAATAAATAGAACCATATGTAGAGATAGGTCACATTTGTAGCTTCTGGTTTAGCGTACAACCATCTCTTCTCTCACACATTGTGTCTCTTTCTCAAATACACACACGCACACATGTTCACTTCCTCCTACACATTACTAGACATCTCTACAGAGAGCTGCATTCAATTTACAAAATCTAAATAAACAAGAGAGAACAATAGTTCATTTATGTTGCAATAGATTTGTTTATACAGCCACTCCTTCCCAGCATACACATCCATCTACATCTCAACGGATGAAATAAATTATTTTATAATTAAGTTAAAACTGTAAATATATATATTTAATCTTTTGGAAAATGTCCATCTTTTAAATTTAAAAATATTTTCTCCATCAAGAAAATTTTCCTTAAACAAGTTTTACAAAGGAAACAACCACGGAAAACTGAAATAATATTGCAAAGTTTAATAATAACTTATTAAACAGTAAACTTTAATATATTAAAGAAAAACTTGTAATCACAGTAATTTGTTGATGTTAAAATAATTTTAAAAATTTTGTTGACATTATTTTGCAAGAAATGATTTTTCATACAATGTTTCTCATTATAACTTTGCTATCTCTTTTATCTATAATAGCAAACAAATGGTGCAATAATTTGTTTAGTAAACAAATATGGCTACTGTTTTCTAGAAGAAATGATTTACTACAGCCAGAATTTGAAACAATATATAACCTTGGTATATAAATATATTTAAACAGAATGTTATATTTAAAAGAAAATATATCTAAAAATTTATATTACAAATAAATGTAAATAAATTCTACATTGCTGACAGAAATGTACGCCATGTTTTCAAAATTTAAATCCTATTCATATATACTCTATAGAAAGATAATTTTTCTACTAAAGTATAAAGAAAGGGCATTTTGTAGAAGAAAATTTTGTATGCCCATTTTGCTGTTTTCCAAAAATGCCCAGATAATATATTTTCTGTAGTTATTATTCCAAAATGAAATCAATGTTTTATGGGATCATTTCTTCATGATTTTATGATATTCTACTTTTCTTTTAAAAGATAAAGGCTATATACGAAGGTGGTTTGAAAAGTTCTCGGAATGTACTAGAAAGAAGTGTCTTACCTCGGTGGAACTGCTTTTATTTTTCAACATAGTCTCCCTGTAGACTAATGCATTTGGTCCAGCGATGTTCCAATGCCTTTAGCCCATCTCGAAAATGAGATTCCTCCAGGCCTGCAAAGTACCTTTCCAATTCGGCTGTCAGTTCTTCCGTTGTAGGAAATCTCCGTCCACCGAGGAAAATTTTCAGCTTGGGGAAAAGATAAAAGTCTGATGGTGCCAAATCAGGTGAATAAGGTGGATGTGGCAACAATTCGTACCTCAGTTCATGAAGTTTTGCCATGACAATAACACTTGTGTGCGGGCGGGCGTTGTCCTGATGAAAGATGACTTTCTTCCTTGCCAAACCAGGCCTTTTTTCGCGTATCTTTTCCTGTAGTTGGTCTAGGGGGTTTGCATAGTATTGCCCCGTAATTGCTTGGCCAGTAGGAAGATAATCTATCAGCAGAATGCCTTTTGCATCCCAGAAAACTGAGGCCATGACCTTTCCGGCCGAACGTACTGCCTTTGTTTTCTTTGGTGGTGGTGACTCAGCATGTTTCCACTACTTTGACTGCTGTTTTGTCTCTGGGGTATAGTAGTGGCCAAAGTTTCATCTGTAGTCACAAACCGGCGCAAAAAATCTTGTTGGTTGCGCTGAAAACGGTGCCAGACTTTTTTCGGACATTTCCAATCTGGTGCGTTTATGGTCCAATGTCAAGAGCCGCGGCACCCATCTTGCCGATAATTTTTTCATTCCCAATTCTTCGGTTAAAATGTGATATACCCGTTCAGATGACATCCCTATAGCTTCAGCAATCTCTCGCACTTTCAGTCGACGATCCTCCATGACCATTTTATGCACTTTTGCGATAAATTCTGGGGTCGTAGCACTTTTTGGCCGTCCACTACGCGGATCATCATCTAAGCTCTCCCGACCAAATTTAAACTCGCTGGTCCACTTGGCAGAGTCCCCCAGTGTGTTCTGAAAGTCGGCATGAATTTCCTTTGCTTTCATACCTTTCTTTACAAAGTACTTAATCACTGCTCGAATCTCAGTTTTTTCCATTGTCACAAATCACTACGCGGGAACAACAACAAAGAGTCGTCACTACCACTCTCCTGCAGCAAGAGCACTGACGCGCCACGTGTTCACTCACAAAGGATGTGTGATTATTGCGCGGGAACCTTGTTGCTCTAGCACTGACATCTAGCGGTGATTCCGAGAACTTTTCAAACCACCTGTATAGAATAAAAGACTAGACAGAAAAGAGAGAAAGAATGTAATTACAGTTAATTACTGGTAATTATAAATTATAAAAACACAATTGCAAGGATTTCCCAGTAACCTCGTAGCGTAAGGTGCCTGACCAATCTTGGTGATAAACTACAATGATCACTATTTTGTTACTAGTTAATGTCTCTTCAAAAACTGGTTGTTAACTTGTTTTCAACTGGTTGAAGACTATTCTTTTATTTAATGAAAACTAGTTTAAGACTGCTAAAGATCCGTTAAAAACTTAAAACTTGTTGAGAAACTTCCATCATAGTAACAACTCTTTTCGTGCCTTAAAATTTCTCAGGGGTAACTTGAGGCGACAGATTGGAACTAGATGCCAATATTTGTAGAACACCCATATTTTAACGAAAAATTATGGCTTTGCTATATATATATATATATATATGTATATATATATTATTATATATCCGAAAGAAGTTTACCATATACCCGATTTAGAATTACAAATTCATAAGTTAAAGTAGAAATGGGTGGGGTATATAGCTCGTAGGTGGTCCAAAAGATCCATCTGCCTTCCACTTCTTCTTTTAGTGTCTCTAGGCATTCAAACCTGTAGCTCGTAGGTGGTCCAAAAGATCCACCTACGAGCTACAGGTTTGAATGCCTAGAGACCCTAAAAGAAGAAGTGGAAGGCAGATGGACAGTCAAGATGGTAGATAATATAGCTGTGGTAGCTGGACACTTGCCCTAGGGACAGAGTAATGGGGGACAAAAATAATAAAAAAATGTAAGTTAATTATTTAATGTTAATTAAAATTGAATTAAATGATAAATATTTTAAATGTAATTTAGAGCAGTGAAATGAACTTAGAATCTGTCAGGAATTACTAAACTAAGGTCAGTGCTATCCCAAGGCAAAAATCATTCCGTCATTCGTCTCTGGCAGTCACTTTATACCAGTTAAAAGTGTTTTAACATTGACGGTATATTTAAAGGCAAGAGTTTTTGAATATTTATAAGTTATTTCATTATTACAATTAACTTGTAATTGTTATTCACATTATTCAATAATTCAAATATAGTCAAATTATTGTAAGCAGTGGTGACTTCTTCATTATATCTTCTGTCTCTCTCTAAAACATACAGTAAGCCCTTTCAAACCCCTCGTGCTATATACTGCTACATACACACAAAATACATTCAACCAATAACATTAAATTGTTTAACTGTTTTTTTTAAGTTAAAGTATAGTACACTTTCATTAGAGTAACACTTTCAGACAACAGTATATTATAATGAATTCTGCTAAAATTTGGCTAATTGCCAATACGTGTCAGATATTATCCAAATTTATTTCTTTTACAGGTCTTTTACCTTCTAATAATATCTAATATAAATAAAAATACACGTGTAAGTTCTTTAGATGAAATACAAAGCACGTGTCACTTTATTTTCACCATTCCCATAAAATTTGAAATATGCAGATTTGTTACAATTGTATTTTGATTTATAATTGTATATTGAAGAATAGAGTATGCAAAACAGAAGCTATTGTGTTTCTTAAGATTCAGTTTTAATAGTTATTTTAGTAAATTTTCTTTTTAAAGATCTTGCATTATTTGATAGAATTAAATTAATAATTTCTTCTAATTACTAAAACTGTTCTAGGAAATATAAACTATTACTAAGTGAAACTTAGGATATAATTCAAAATTTTTTTTTCGCTAATTATCAGGCATTTTTCAAGGGGAGCTTTCTCTACAAAATAAATGCAGCATCATCAAAAAAGTCTATAATATGTAAATAAAAAATCACAGTATATTTTTTGTGGGGAGACATTTCTTCCAAATAAAAATATATTGACAACCGTTTACCAACAGAAAAGATTGATTTTCTTTAATTAATAATGTGGAACAAAATCTCGTGTTTTGTTACAAGTCTGCCTGGGACACTTCATGCAATTTTATTTGATTATATTTGAACATTGTCAATAGGCTCATGTAATAAGGTGATTTCATCAATGTGAAGGCTTTCTCTTATGATAAAAAGGTGTAATAGATATTCTAATTTTAGTAAGAAGGACTTCACAGAAAATGGAGGGGGGTGCTTGATTCATAAATTTTGATCTTGCTTGATCTCGTCTCAAGTCAGTCCCGTATCACTCATGAATGCCAAGACTGAAGTAAAAGATATTCCCAATCTCAGGGTCTTCAGAATTCCAGGTTTTAAAGCTTGCACACTCAAAGCAATGGAACGGAAAACAAGAACGTAACCAGCACACCAAGAATTTCTTGGAATGAATCTGTCGTCTGACTATTCCATCAATAATGGCCATATTTGCGTATGTTACATTTCTTGAAGATATAAGTAATCTGCAGTTTGTACAAGATGTCTCAGCAAAGTTCAGGACTAGAAAGGTGAACGCTAAATTACATTTTGCAAGCCCCCATCCCTCCAATCAGTGTCCTTACTTCCTGGCGTACTATGCAGCCGATGGCTATTATGATTCGCAAAGGACTCCAGGCTTTTTAAGGTACTGACATTCTGCTCCAAAATGATCAGATATTACTTAGTTCTTCATCTGTAAAATGAAATTAAGTTATTGTTATGATAATGCAGCCACCTATTTCATGCTTCCTTCCTTTTTTAGTAGACTTGACCATTTCACTTCTCCGTCAACAAATTTGTAATGTCTACTCCCTTTATAAGTTTCTCTTCTTTCTTTAACATCCCATTCTTGCAAGGAACTTTATCTTTAGAATATAAATCTTTCTTTTTAGCTAACACAATACAAACCAGACTGTCAGGAGTCGTTTCCGTTTTTTGTTCATTGAACACTGTAGGGATATCTGCTTAAAGCGTCAATATCAGTCATTCTACTTCTTGATCGGAGTTTAATCTTGTAATCATCATCGGATAACTTCAAACCAGCATGCCAATCTTGGTTGTATATCTCGTTTAGACAATGAGATGATCCAAAACCAATAACATCGGAGATAGTATTAAATTTACTTCTTCAGTTGTAGTTTGAACGTCAAACGGTGAACATATCTAGAAAATGTCTACATACTTGTGCTTTTATACTTTCATTTTACTTTATTTTATTTTAATTTTTCTAATTTTGTCTTTCTCGGATTTCCCTTTTAATTTTTAACTTTATATATATATATAATTCTTTTTTAATTTTTTTTTTCTAATTACAAGCGGTGAAGACGTAGCTACTGAATATGTCTGCGGACGGTGGGGGCCTTGGGACCCCGTCTACAGATCTAAAGCCAGATAAGTTGTGTGGTGGTAACGGCAATTGTGTCAATGTTTAAATACTAATATGATTAACAGTAATATGAATAAGGTAATTAACACTAATGTAAATGTTTCAAAAATCACTGATGTAAAGAAAGGTGAAAATATAGGTATTATGGAAGTGGATCGATCTATGTCCAACGCTATATTAACCTAATTCATCCTATGTCTAGTGAAACTGGCGTAAGAGCTAATAAAAGATCAGGTGAGTCAAAATCGAGTGGAGCTGCATGTTCAGGAAGCTAATGATAGCTCAAATAGACATCAATCTATGTCTAAACTTAATTACATTAATAAAGCAATCAAAAATCGTTATCTTACCTCTCCTGGTGATAAGGGTCCATATGTTATTAAATTGGAGAGTAACAAAGGTAACCTGGGTAAGGTGCATAAGATGGCTTTGGGCAAGTGGTTATTTAAATCTGCAAATGCTTACACAAACGATATAATTGATATTTCGCCTACCGGTCGAAATAGAATGAAAGTCACAAGTACACACGCAGCCAATAACTTATTACGAGTATCTTTAGAAATTCTGAAAGAACGTGAAATTACAGCTTATATTCCTAATTTTCGTGTACAATGTACAGGTGTGATTAGGGATGTCGATGTGGAATTGGATGATGATGAAATATTACTTGAGCTTATCTCTCCTTCCTCCTCTCTCGAAGTTAGACGGCTTACTCGAAAAGAATATATTAACGATAAACAGCTCATTGAGAAATTACCTATTTGTTTTGTCACTTTTGACAGCCAGACATTGCCACAATATGTATCTCTCTATATGGGGCGATGTGTAAGGTGGATCTTTATATTCCTTCTATAAGTCAATGCAAAAACTGTTTGAGATTCAGGCACTGGGAGGAGCAATGCAGAGAAGCGGAGCAAGGTGTGATCATTGAGGAGAAAATCACAAAATTAGTGAATGTACAGTGTCTGAAGCTGTATTGCCGGTATGTGTTCATTGTGGTGGTGATCGCCAAGCTACTTCTAGAGACTGCCAAGTTGAATTAACAAAAAATAATGAAATAAAAAATAAAATACTGAATAAAAATACATTTGCCTCTGTTAATAAGAATAAATTTGATATGTTAAGCAAGGAGGAATTAGCCGATACTACTTCCACAACACCAATAGTTTGTAAGTATACTAAAAAAAAAACAATAAACCTATATTAGTCAGAACTGAAATCCTGTCAAAAGAATACGGTGATTCACACAAATCAAATACATTTAGTAATAACAATGTGGCTTCGATACTTAACAAAACTAACACCCACAATACTATGGAAATAGAAAATAATATTAAATCATACAGACATTCTTGCAAAACACCGTGTACGTACAGACAGACAAATTATTAACTCAACACAACTGAACACACAAACAGACACACAGACGGAAGAATCACAAGATATTGATGTTGAGTATCAACTCAATTCACAGTTTCAGTTCAATTTACAATTGATTAATAATTTAAAAAAACCATCATTCTAATAAAAAAGAAATATTTAAATTTATTGTATATAATTTGGAAGAAATTATTTGCACAGCAGTTACTAATGCCAACATACACAGTACTCACCCACAGATCACATAATACTCTATTTAAACCTTTTTATTACGTTCACTTTTAAACAAACTTACGCACAAACAAACATATCTTACTTAGTAAATTAGTAAATTCAATTCTTATTTAAAATTAGCATGTCAGTTTTCTAAAATTAAATAAATAAATAAATAAAAAAGAAAAACCAAGAAAGAAAAGAAAATGCTCAAAATTCTACAGTTTCTGAAAATAAATAACATAGAAATAGTATTGCTATCAAAAACCTGGTGCAAACGATCTCAAATAATTAATATTTCTAATTAGAAATTTATCAGAGCGACAGAAGTGATGCATATGGCGGGTCAGGAATTTTAGTAAAGAATAATATTCACTTTAAAATAATACAATTTCAATCCAAGTCCAATAACAATAAAATTCAAACCTGTGGAATCAGTTGTAAATTCATATATTAATTCCCAAATTCATATATTAATATATTATCGATTTATTTCAGAGTAATTTTTGGACCTCATTATTCAGTTCCCTGAGTTCGCCTGCCCTGATCTGTGGGGACCTCAATGCACACCATAAGACTTTTTGGTTGTTCATTTAAGAATGCTGAAGGAAGGGATATACTCGGGCGATACATGCCGAGAACCTATGTATATTAAACGACGGAACACCTACACTTCTATGGAGACCTGACAGATGTCCTTCTGCCGTTGATCTCTCCATTTGTTCCCCTTCTCTAGTGCCTAGGCTAGACTGGAAGGTGTTAGATGAACCTTTCGGGTCGGATCACCTGGGCATATTCATCTCTTTAGGCAAAAACATCTCCCCTCTTCACAATCTAAGACCTTACTATAGAAAATGGAATCTGAAATTGGCTGACTTGGAACTTTAACCCGCTTATCAGATAAACTGCTGTCCCAATTGAGTATCTCAAACGATTCGTGTACTAATTACGTGAATTTTGTCAAAATTATTAATAGCGCAGCCGAGGCTGCTATCCCTCAAGCAAGACCATACCTTGGGCATAGGCCTAAATTCCCTCCATAACCTTGGGGGGATGAGGAATGTGACAAAGCCAGAAAGAAGAATATAGAAGCATTTAAAATTTACAAACTGACACCCAGTCTGTCCAACCACATTAACTGCAAAAGAACTTCTGCACTCTGTAGGAAAATATATAAAAATAAGAAGATGACTAAATGGGCAGAGTTTTGTAATTCTATTAATAGAAACTCTCAGATTAAGAAAATCTGGAGTGGTATAAGGGCTCTCCGACACGGATATACTACCCGCATAATTTCCTCTGACGAATAGGTTCCTGAATTCCTGTGCTCCCTTACACCCTAGATGGTCCCATATAAAGTCACCCCACTAGACACACTACCTCCCTTATCTGATAGATATAATAACCCCTTTTCCTTCGATGAATTAAGACTCGCCCTTAAAATTAATTCAAACACTTCCCACTAATCCTGATAACATCCATTACCTCATGTTGGTCAACCTGTCGGATTCTGGAAAGAGGATTCTCCTGAGGATCTTTAATGATGTTTGGACATAAGAGAAGCGTATAGATGATTGGAATATGCAAATGGTGGTTCCGTTACTGAGCCGAATAAAGACCAGTCTTTACCCGATTCCTATCGTCCTATTGCATTATCTTTCTGTGTTGGTAAGACATTCGAACACCTGATTAAAACAAGACTAGAGTGGTGGGCAGAAGGGAATAAAAAGTCCCACACTATCAGCATGGTTTCAGAAAGAAGCATTGCACACTAGATGCACTATCCAGCTTTGTCTCTGACATTCAAAATTGTTTTCCTGAAAACAAGTACATGATGAGGGCGAATGTCGATCTAACCAGCGCATACAATAATGTAGACATCCCAATCCTAATAAACAAAATGGTCACAATGAGCGTCCCATCTAGAATCATCAAACATATCCACCATCTCCTTTCATCTCGTTCCATCACAGTTAGTCACAACGGCAGATTTAACGGTCCTTGAATAGCACATTTAGGATTACCACAAGGAGCTGTCCTTAGTCCATTGCTCTTCAGCATCTATAAAGCAGATCTCCAGGCCGCTGTAGGTGATGTGCTTGTGTATTCAGTATGCTGATGGTATCATTCTGTTCAGCCAAGAGCACACGTCGGAAAAAGCGAAAAGTAAACTAGCTGCAGCAATGTTGTCATTCAACAAATGATGTTCAGAGATAGGTCTCTCATTATCTGTAAGTAAAAGTACTGTTACGGTGTTCACAAGGCACAGAAAATCCCTGACGCTAGGTGGATACCGCCTGCGACTGGAGCGTGTCATTAAGACGTTAGGTATAATGATTGATAACAGTTTTGTGGAGACAACATATTGAGCATTTGGCTGAAAGGTGTGAACAGTCTCTGAACATATTGAGATACATCAATCGTCTGAACTATGGGGCCGATGTGAGGACATCGCTGATGATCTATAGACAGCTGATCCTTTCCAGGATCGATTATGGTTATTTCCTGTATGGAGATGCCTCAAATACCCATTTGGAAAAAGTCAATAGGATCCAATTTAAAGCTCTGAGGTACTGTCTGGGAGCTCTTAAATCCACTCTAACGAATTCCCTTCTCGTAGAGGCTCAAGATTTTCCTTTAAATATTAGCAGGAGGTTATTGGCTTCCTTGTGGTAGGCAGACTCTGTGTGAGCAATCATCCTTTTACAAAACGAATTAGCTCTTTAGCAGGCAGGGTATTCACTGAGAGATACTGGGCAAAAAAGAAAATACCAACTTTGGTTGAGGTTTTCTGCGACTTATCACATTTCTCGTCCTCCCTAAACCGTACTAACCTCTTACCCCGGCATCATTTTGATTTCCTTGATCTCCTTAAGAACCCCTTCATTTTAGACAGTTTCTATCATGATGATTCCAATATACCAAACACAGTAAATAACTCTGATTTTCTCTCAAAATTAGAGGACAAGTTCGCTAATTACGATCACTTTTATACGGACGGATCAAAAAGTGCGGATGGTGTGGGATGCTCAATGTATCATCAACATCGGATACAATGTTGCAGTACAAACTTAATCACACAGCCTCCATATTTACAGCTGAACCTATAAATTACAGGTATTTACAGTTAATACCTATAAACAAGGGTTTATATAACATTCAGTCCTCCAACATAAAGCAGTCTCTCTCATGAGTGGCAATAAAAGGTACTACAGAGACTGAAACATCCGGGTAATGACCCTTCTTTCCTAATTCTGGACACTATAAATATGATAAAAAGTTGACCACCAATCGTGGATCGGTCTGGTTAATATGGGTGAAAGGTCATTGTGGGTTTTTAGGAAACGAAAAAGCTGATTCTGGGGCAAAAATGGCTGCTCTAATACAATTTCCGTACATCAATACATTATCTATATCTGATGTTAAAAACCATTATAAAAAGTTATGCTATCATAAATGGGAAGAATCGTTATACAAAATCATCAACCTGAAAAGGTAAATTTTACAGATCCATACAAACTGGTATACCCCGTAATCCCTGGTTCCACAATCATTCCGAAAATAGAAAATTTTACATTACAATAAACAGGCTTAGATTAATCATAACTATTCACCTCATGACCTAGCTCGCATAGGAGTCACTATAGACCCTTTCTGCTCTTGTGATCAAGTAGCCATTGCCGACCCTAACCATATAATAGCCTGCAAAAAATAGACACAATAGAGATCTGCTGTGGAAGGCGTTAGTACGGACTAATATTCATGCACCCAGCCAACACACAAATAAAATAGAAAAATTTTCCAACGAAATATGTCAACGTCCGAAACAATAATAATGGCTATCTGTATGAGTACAGAAGGCAAAAAAAAAATTACTTCTTCAAATGCTTCATGGGACTAAACATCAGCTGTTGTTTATAATTCTGTAGAATGATACTTACCTTCATCTCTATAAGTTTTATGATTGAAATATGTTTTCTTCTTCTTGCTTCTGCATCAGTACCGGCACCGAATACTTGAGAGCTTTTGTCAAAATTAAACTCTGATCTGGACCAGGCGAGGTCTCCAAATGCTGTGATACACTTCCTCAACTCCAAGATAATTTTTCTATTAATAACTCTGTTAATCATCTGAAAGTTTCTTATGAAACATCTAACTCACAATATTCAGAGATAGAGTGAGTACCTAGTTGTTTTGGGAAATTTTCAACACTTTACAAGTTTCATTAAACTGGATGCAATCTACTTCATGATACTTTGCAGATATTCAAATTGGGTAACTATTTTTTGTCACTATATCAAATACAGAAAACACCATTTAGAACAGTATTAAATTTAATGGATATAAAATTTAATTTTGAGTTTCTTCTCATTATAACAGAAATATCAATATTTCCACTTAACTTACATTTTTTGTAGATCTAACTATATCCTTGTCACTAATTAGTAGAATGTTGCGCCAAAAGATATATATCTGTATTATAGATGACTGTATTTTTAAATTTTAGAGTAAGTTAACCACATTTTAGAGTAACTTTTATACAACTTCACATGATCTTTCTGCAATTGAATCATTGATCCACATTATGATAATTAATAAATAAAGCCATATCCTTTGCTTCAGAAACCTAACCCGAATTCAGTATACTGGTAAATTCATACTGTAAGGTTTTTCCAACTAGCTACTGCAACTAATTGCTAAGTGGATTCGGTATAGATAATACACACCAAACTCTTAACACACCAATTTATTGTTCAACACAATAAATCACAAATAAAACACTTAAATGAACTGTATAAACCAACAAAAGTTTTCTCAGTTCACTGTTTATTCACTTTTAACAAGCGCGCACTCAGTTTGTAACAAGACTGACTGACTCGAGCTGTTCTTCTCCTATTTATGCCACTGGAGAAAGTTCTGAAGTTTCTCGAACATTTAGGCCGCGGTAGACCGCTGTAGAAGATACTAGAAGCGCCCCGCTAGCGCTCCCCAGCGTCCACGAGGAGAAATTGAGATACCTGCTTCTACCCCTAGATGGACTATGGCTGCGTTACAATACTATCCTTTAGGGATTGCCAAATGCCATTTTTGATCTAGTTTCAATTACAATTTGAAAATGAGCTGAAATCAAATCTATAATTATAAAATCCTTCATTCCATTCAAACAATTCAATTGATTAACATAATCGATACAAGATAATTTCTTTATCCTATTATTATTTAAGGCTCCATAGTGAATGCAAAATCTATTGACTCTAGTTTTCTATCTTATTATTAGGCGAAATAAAATACAGTGAATGTATTCAATATTATAGGATTTCTTTATTGTTTCATTGATTTTTCAAGAATTTTCCTTTCTCAGAATGTATTGTTTCCTTTCTCTGAAAAAGATACCAGAATGTATTGTTCTAAAATAAAGGTACCTATTCTCTGATGACTGTATGCCATAATATTGCCATGAACATTAGCAGTTCTTTATTAGCAGTTATCTTCATCAATACTTAACTCAGTTGACAGCTGACCCAAAGATATAGGTACTAGAAACACACATCAAATCTAAGGATTTTTATTTCTCATAATAATCCATATAAACAATCCATTTCTCTTAAAAGTATACACTGACTACCAAAGTTATGGATTGGAAGGTTTTATCATTTATTACTGAACTCAGTAACAAACTTTAATTTCCTATAAGATTGCAATAAAGGCACTTGCGATGACTGAAATTGTACAATAGTTCTCAATTTTTCACAGCTAAATGCACTTTGAGCAAATTACTTCTCCTTAGTTAACGCGAGAATAATCAAACCACATCTGATGAATTTCTCTTCATTAGTGTCATCACGCTTTCATATTCTTTAATTTTTCTGTAAACCATAGTTTACTAAATAGCATCAATGCAGCCATAAAATATTACACCTTTTTTAGACTGAGCACAATCTGTGATTTTAACTTTGGTTCCAAAAATCTATATCATATCCTGTTTATGTTTTAAGTATTTTCAAAAATATAAGAACTAATGTATTTACGAATTCTTACTTGCTGACTTTCACTATAGATTAGAGAAAGGACATTATCCACTTTTCACCATATTCTGCCAATTGGTTAAATCTTGAGCTCTCTCTTAATCCCTGTATATGGCAACGATGACACTATTTCTTGCAAACTCCATCACACTGGATCCCTTCATCTTCAACCTTCCACCATACCACTTTACCATTTTTATTAAAGTTAAACCATTATCTTTTTTTTTCCAAGATATGTGTCAATAATTGGACGTAATATAAGTAAGTTTTGACTAAGATGACCAACTACAATTTAGTGTAATCTGGACTGTGAAAATAAATACAAATGATCATAAAAAAATAGAAATATCTGATCTGAAATATTCACCGGACATATTGTTACTACATTTGATAATTTTCAGTAAACAATTTTTTTTTAAATTTGGTTTATTACAACCTATTTAATTATTTATTTTTGCACCTAAAACATGAAGAAAGCGTAAATTAGTTAAGAGGGATGCCTAAGGACTCATCTCCAAAGGATCACCAACCATCAATTTTCTCGAAGAAACACTTCATAAACTTGGTCAAATATGTTGCAAAAACACTTTCCTTCGTATTACCCTAATAAAATAAGTATAAAATCAAAGAATTAATTAACTTATTCAACTCTTCTAATAAGTTCCTTAGAAAAATCATGGCTAAAGGAATCTGGATACCAGATTTCTTTTGTAAGTAAGAAAGGAAATGATCACGAGTGAAAAACAATGCAGCCTTAAATAACTGTCTTTTTTATTAAAAAAAAAAAACTTGCGGTGCAACAGCCAATGAAGGGCCATCTTATTGCCAACACCGAGTTTGCACCAATTTGCTGAACAATTTCAGAAGTATAATATTATTAAGACTATATGAATTTTTGAAAGCTCTGGACCCATGTTGTACTGGTTAAGCTGCATGAAATAAATAATGTTGGGGGTGGGGGTATTTATTAAGGCTGTTCGTGACATTTGGACGACAGATGTTTCAACAAGTAAAGAATATAAATTATCACTTTAAATAAAAATACATTAATTAATCTGAGCCCACTTGAAATTATTGAAACTGTGATTATCTATTGCGTAAAATGAAAAATCTTACATTTTTTATCTCAATTTAAAGTTTTTTTGTTGTCTCAGTTATATAGTTTCCTGACCAATAAAAAGTGCCACTATTATTAGCAATAATTTATAATTTAATTTTTTGTTTGATACATGTTTTTACCTTATTTTAACAAATGCTAAATAATAAAAATAATAATAATGTCTTTATTAAAAATAATTTTACATAAAATTATAAAGTATTGACGACAAAATATTGATGCAGACATATTGATGGTCCTTAGACGGTCTGAAGAGTCATCAAACAAATAGTTATAATCAATTTTCAAGGCTTCGACAATGAAAGGCAAATAGAAAAAACAAACAAAAACTTTATTTAATCACAAACATTTTCAGTGGTAGCCTGCTTCATTTTGTGGTCATCGACCGGATTCGTGCGTTCGCCCATCTTCAGGATGCGTTTGTCAGACAGTGTGAGCACTCAGTGTATAAACTGAATTTACTCTGTGTAAGTCTGTGTTATCACACTGTCTGACAAACGCATCCTGAAGATGGGCGAACGCCCGACACCGGTCGATGACCACAAAAGTGGAAAATGTGTCTGATACTTTCCAGCTCTGCGGAACCAACCACCACAACAACTGTATATAATAACCAGAAAAATGGCACATACAAAAAGGAGATAACTACAAAAAGAAACAAAAGGAACCTAGTAATATAAATTGCTTTTATATTACTTAAAAACAGAAATGTATATTGATTGCAAACTTAGAAAAGAGAATACTCCTACCTAATATAAATAAATACAAAAAACTAGATCAAACAAAAATGAAAACCATAAGAATGATACCGTCATAAGGTATTTCAAATATAGCATTAATAATAATCATTGCAAATGTAAAGGGATCAATAGTTAAACTCAAACACTCGAAAGAATCTATACTGCCAAGCTTCTTTACAAAATTTAACCAAGATCACCCCAATCTTTCCCGTCCAAATAGCCAATAAATTCATCAAAATTTAGTGAACACTTCTTGAAATACTTTTGACAGAACTCATACAAAATATGGCAGATTGCTATAAAGTGAACACAGTTTCTCCGGCTCTCAAATTACAGAACGAGCACAATTTTATATCTTTAGTAAAGGAGTAGACATTTAAGTACAAAAGTTAACCTCTGGCCTTCACAATCCACCCTATAAATCGCGCATCAAGCTCACTATAGAAAATGTTAGTATTAGGGTTTATGTTTTTATAGAAGGTGCTGGACTAGTTAAGGATTTTGATTATAATGGAGTTGTTTAGGAGAGAAATTAGGTTTGATTGAATGAACGAGATTTGAAGACACTGTTATAATGTAGCTATAAGTTTACACTAACTGCACTGGACTTTATAATGATTTTGATAGAATAAAAGATGGGAGTAGAGATATGACACGATGCGATGTATGGTTGAATCTGATAGATATCCTCTAGATAGATTCTCACTGGCTTATTTCCCACTCTAGCCTGCCTAACTCAGAGAGTAGTCGCTGTTAACCAGAGAGAGCCTCTCTTCTCTCTGCTGGATGCCTTTCTGCTGGATGCCATTAAATTGATCTAAAACTATTAATCATATTTAATTTGATTTTGTTAAGCATTTCGCTTAATTTACTATTGCTATAGAGATAGTCATCTATATTAATTTCGTGTTCAGTGTTCAACTTGCCCCAATTTTTGTATCAGAAAAGTTTGTTATCTATAATTTATTCTTCTTGAGAGCATATAAGGGCACCTGAAAGCTGGCAGATGAACATATCTCTTTATATGCTTCAAATGAAGTTTCAGAGTGTATAAAAAAGTTGGTGTAAGATTACTTTCCAAATAGATGATGATTACTTTCCAAATCTGGAGTATTATAGAGCAAATGGAAACACTTTTTTACAAAGTATTTGAAGATAATTTCGACACTAGAATACGTTTGTTAATTTGTTGAATCATGGAAGAGAAGGAAATATCTTTATTTAATAGTAGTTTACTGACCGCATTTAATGCAAATTTAGCTTTTTCGGATCTTTCTTTAAAATGCTTCTCTAATGAGAGATTAGAAGATAATGTCAAACCATTTATGGTTGTTCACTACTTCAATTTGTTCATTTTTAAAACACCATTTTTCTCTTCTAGCTGGGCGGCCACCGTTTCAGAAAATTATTATCTTAGATTTTTCTCAATTGACGCCCATATTCTATTTAACATAGTACTCTTCGAGGGTGCGGATCATTTTTCGTAGCGCGAGTCTATCTGATGCCAAAAGATCGAGGTCATCTGCATACACTAAGACCTTTATGTCAGTGCGTCCGATTTGAATCCAACTTTCCATGCGGTCTATCATATGACTTATAAAAAAAGAGAACAAAAATAGGCTCAAAAGGCAGCCGTGTTTGAGCCCCATCTGTGTTTTAAAGCGCTCGGTCTGTCCACTTAATACTAAATTGTACTGTACGTATCAGTATCAGATTTCTTAAGGCCTTAATCATTTTAGAGAATACTCCTATTTCAGGTAAGTTCGTAGAATAGAGCATATCTATCCGTGAGCCTAGCCAAGAGAAGACCTGTATATAGTTTTTCCCACCGCATTACAAAATGAAATGCCACTGTAATTTCCAACATCGTCGGTTAGATGCTAAATAGTAAATACATATTTTAGATCTCAACTTTATGGTCACTCATTAAAACCCCTGAAAAAATGCACAAAATGAAAATTATCGTAATAATAAGGCCTACATGTAACCAGAATCGGTAGCGCTTTCATCTTAAGTCCTAGTGATCAGAGAGTAATGAATTCCAACAGTTGCCGAGTCGGCATAGTGAGCAGAAGTTAAGTTGCGCCATGTTTTACTTTGGTTTGGATAATTTTCATTCAAAACATCCCTCATTTCGTCAGAAGTTATTAATCTCTTTTATTATTAATTGAAGGAAAAAAAATAGGGGATAGCCCCATTTGTAAACATTTATAAATATACTACTTAAGACTTCGCAAAGTCTAGTTAGATCTTCTTATTAAAAAAAAAAGCACTCATAATAATTTTTACTTAAGCACTTAATAATTTTTTTTTTTTTTTAAATAACCTATGGCGCAACAGCCAGACATGCCAGACGGCGATTTTTATTGTGGGGATGTGGTAAGCATACTCCGCCATTTAGTTCTCACTTCGCTACCTAGGCTCGCTAGCAACAGTAGCTTCAATTTAATTATTAAAAAATTAACTAATAAGTAATTGTGAGTTTTAGTGGCCCCTGTCATGGCAGACACTTTCTACAGATCCTCTCAACTATACCCTCCCCATATTCACAAATGCTACGTTTACTCTTCCGATTATTTACATATCGATATATTTTTCTATTCTGTAAGTTTCTTTATTTTATATTTTTCTCATTGTTTTTCCTTTTTCCAAGCTTTGTTTACAATTCAACACAATATTTACATGTTTCTCATTTAACTTTTATTCCTTATTTTTTTCTCCTTCTATCAAACATTCATATCACACGCACATTAAACACTTTAAAAAATAACGGTTAACGGTCACTTTCCTATCAATGCAAGTTGTGTCATCTCGGATTAGGTCAGGTATATAAATTCACCTATCATTGTATATATATTCCTTTTTTGCCTTAAGCAAGGTTCTTCAAGTGGTGTAGAAACTGTTGTGAAGCGCAAAGAAAACATGAATTTATTATTATTTAAATAATTTCTTGGGGCGTAATGAGAAGATCAAAGTGTAATACGATGCTATCGATAGAATGGATTGCATTTGAATGTGATAGAAACGTGGTAGTTGGGAGGGGTCTATAGAACAATGTCCGCCATGACAGGGTCACGATAACTCACAATTGCCTGAATGGGTAGGTCGTCATGTTCATGTGAGAGATTGGGAGAAGGTGGAACTATTCCCGAAGGCAAACCAAACCAACTCGTGCTCACCTAAAAGATCACTTTGGACTTCACTATTGTCCCTGCTAACCCCGATGACCACGAAACCTTGCCTCAGCTCGTGAGTGCACTAACCTGCCTGGCTGACTCACGATCCCGTGGTACCATTATATAAAGAGAACAAGTTTCCTACTTAAAGGCCTAGAATGGTCACTGGCCCGGCCTTGGACAGGCAAGCCTGTCCATAGAGCCTATGGTTTTGCAACATCCTCCTGAAAAGGCCGGGACTTACCTTGTCATTCAGATGAAGCGGGTAGATCGTCAAAATTCAATTCAAAATTAGAGCACAATCTTAGCCACCGTACCTAGCGCATAGCGCCAAAACCGGTGCCTATGATCACTTAGCCTTGCCTACATAGTAGGCAAGTTTCCATCCCTGCTACGTGGAGGCGGACCTCTAGATATCCGTCTAGTCCGGCGCATTACCGCTACTTCTCGAGCAAACTCAACGAAAACTTTAAAAATTGTCAGCACTTCTCATTAACTCTTTACAATCTCCCGACCAGTTCTCTCCCATCCTTATCAGCTTGAATTCCATATGGATTCTTGCCTCGTCGAGGAGAGGACACAGGAAGAGAAGGTGATGCACTGTATCCTGTTCACCGCATTCGCAATTCGGGGAAATCTTTCAATCCCAGCTCATGGAGCTTAGAATTGAACTCCCCATGGCCCGTTAAAAGATTGCGTTACGGTTTGGGGGATAGCTCCAGCCATCGAATCGACAGTCTGTGATGCAAATTAGGGAAGAATTCGTATGCAATTTCTCCCTGTCTCTGCTTCATCCCAGCGTCTTTGCCACTTACCAATCTCGTACTCTCTGATCTTTTTCTTTACAAGAGCTGGAGGCGTCTGTCTGGGCAGTTCCTCACCATCCAGGACAATCATTACCCCTTTTTTACACTTACGGGTAGATCGTCAATTGAATAAAATAATATAATATTTTATTTATGAATGAGAAAATAAAAATATAAAATACTTGATATTAACAATAATATCACAAACCGCCATTGATAAACTGCAAATCAAAATGAAGATACTAGGGGTAAGAGAAAGTATTAAGCTTAAGAAAAAAAAAATGATAAATTAAACAATGAATTTAAGATCCGAAATCCGATCCGGTTAATGTATTTTATCCGAAATCTTCGTGTCACACCTAAAAGGATTTACAAAAGTTTGAGTTTCCGGCGATTTTTTCGTTTTTGAGATTTTTGTTCACACACACATAGATCATTCGCTAAGTATATTTTTTTCTTACTCAGGGATCTCAAAGCATGTACTTCCGGTAAAAATTAAAGTTCGAAAATTTGACACGATTGCAATATACTTCCACTTAACAAGGAGTAAGAGAAAGTAATAATGGCCGAACACTAGTTGATAGATCTGAATATTACATTACATTTTGTGATGATTAAGTATATTTTAAAGATACTCGCTCATACACATATCAACCAGTTTCAGCTATTTTTTTATTTTGTTTTTTGTATAGTTTGTTTAATTTGTTTCTATGTAAAAAAAACAACACTTATTCATTATTGAATAAAAGTTTATTATTAGACCATTACTGGATAATTTCTTCAATTATAAACAAAACGGTTGGCAATCAGTAACCTACAGTATAAATCTATTTGCATCGAACTTATAAACCATAAATTAAACAATGAATGAAATGTTTGCAAATTGATATAGTTATCAAGCTTACGTGTAAATTAAATTTGATATCTTATCTCCTGAATGTACGCGCGCGGGCAACTGTGTGTGTGTGAGTGTGTGGTGTGAGTTTACTAGATGAAAGAAGAGCAATAAGGCGCGCCAATTGATGAAAAAAAAAAAAAATTCTAAAGTGATAACTGATAGAACTTAAGTGCCGGGGATATTTGAACGCGCAGCAGTTTTTGACCTTGAACAAATGAATGACCTAATATATATCATGTTCTCAGAACAACTGGCATAGTATTTCAACTACTTTTCTATTGAATTCCGCCTATTATATTGTTAGAAGTTGTATTCTTACTATATTATATACATCAGTGTAATCGTTAATATTTCCTATTCAGATTGCTGTTAAATTTAACAAAAAAAAAATCTTCCAACAATGTTGTAGGTGATCATACAACTTTTAATTATAAACAAAAAGCTTGGATTTTTTTTTTTATAAGAATTATAAATTTAGAATTCAAGCTTAATGCTTATACAAAAAAATCCTATGACATAATTTTCTAAAGGAGTTAATTTTCCATTCATAATGTGGAATTGTTGTAATTCATAGGAAAGTAATAAAAAAAAAAATGCCCACATGAATTGACGTTTAATGTTTAGTAGAAGATAAAATTATTATTTAATCATCATTTACAATGTTTATTTATAAACTTATTGAAATGACCCATCTTTGACATTTATCAAACTACCAAAACTACTTAAACCAATCTATTAAGGAAATTCATTATACAAAATTATTTATTCTCACATAGTACGTATAATTTGATTATTTCTCCGAAGATAATTAATACCACCGTCAAAGCAAATTAAAGACATTATATTGTATTAGAAATAAAATGTATTTACTTTTACCAGGATTTCTAGAAGATCACTTCCGATCTCCAAACATCTCTAACCAGCCAATCTCCATATCATCTGTGCCATCTCTTAACTCGCTTCCCTAGTTTCTCGAAGTAAACCATTTTTTTGTTCCCCAGTAAACCTTATTTTTGACCCCATATCATGTGTTTCATAAATCATTCCTTCTCTGGTTCATAAACTCTTACGAAAGGGAACCTGCTCCCTTTAGTAAAGATATCTATATCTCATCAGAGACATTTTCCGTGATAGCCTGCTTCATTTTGTGGTCATCGATCGGTTTCGGGCGTTCGTCCATCTTCAGGATGCGTTTTGTCAGACGTGTAAACTAAATTTGATATCTTATCTCCTGAATGCGCGCGGGCAAGTGTGTGTGTGTGTGTGGGTGTGTGGTGTGAGTTTACTAGATGAAAGAAGAGCAATAAGGCGCACCAATTGATGAAAAAAAAAAATTCTTATTTAACTTAATCTAATTTTTTATCTAATTTAATAAAATTTTCAATAAGCGACGATCCAATCAGATGTCTAAGAGGTGCTGTATGTCTTATTAGTGCTGCAATTCTTACAATTCTAATTGATAGCTAAAGGTTTTGTTTTTTTGGAAGGGGGGCCAATGCACCGCGACCGTTTCGATCTATTGTGCTATGGCTTCTGGGTGCCGCAGGCTTCTGAAAATCCGTTCTACAAAAACCTCCATCAGGTTGGGATCCCTGAGGAATCCCAATACCCTGACGGGCTCTAGAGAGGGTATATCCCCCTCCTCCACCTGGTAGCTACCCAGGTTCTCTGCTTTTCTAATTCTGCTTATCCAATTTTCTTCAACTCAAGATTTTAGCAATCCATTCTCGACTATATATAAAAAGTAACACGGGAACACTAACACTTACTGCTGCACTGTCTGACAAAACGCATCCTGAAGATGGGCGAACGCCCAAAAACCGGTCGATGACCACAAAATGAAGCAGGCTATCACGGAAAATGTTTCTGATGCTTTTCAGCTCTGCGGAACCAACCACCACAACATATTTATATCTCTTTAAACCAAAATTTTCAATAAGCGACCATTCAATCAGGTGCGTAAGAGGTGTTGTATGTCTTATTAGTGCTTCAATTCTTACAATTCTAATTGATAGCTAAAGGTTTTGTTCGTGAACTACGCTAAACAAAAATACAATTCATTGCTTTCCTAATTCTTCTTATCCAATTTTCTTCAACTCAGCATTTTAGCAATTCATTCTCAACTATATAGAAAATAGATCTATTCATTATGATATAGATTGTACCGTTTAAACAGTTATTTGAAGTCCAGAGAAAACGTTGCATCCTCCCCCCCCAAAAAAACCGCTAAAGTTAGTTTATCCGGAAAAATGCTTTAAAATGGATAGGTACGATTAATATACGAAGTTTAAAGAAAATTAGGAGATCTTTTTTGAGAAAAAAAATTGTATAAAAAAAAAATTAATGTAAAGTTGTTATTACTTCCGGTAAAAGATTTTCTTCAATTATAAACTTTTATTATAGACATGAATATATTCATATATTCAAAGTATAGTATTTGGAAATGGAATTTTTGAGGGAACATAACACGGTAACACTAACACAGTGACGAAAAAAAGTCATTTCTTGCTGGAAAACATTTCTAAGAAAAGTGATGATATACTCGTATATACCAAACATCCGGTTGAAGAATTTGACCATAACTTTTGCTGAACCCTTTCTTGTCTTCTGATACCTAAAAAGAATATTTAGTTTGAGCTTCCCAGGATCTGAAGTTCAGATATTATTTATTCACACGAAACCACAATTTCATTTCGCAACATTTACAATATACAACATTCACAATTTTATTTTGTAACTCCTGTTCCAGGAGCTTGGAACTTATATTTTCGTGTATAATCGAAAATAAGACAGATCGCAATACTACTTCAAAGACTATAAGAGAAATTTAAAAACTAAAAAAAAATGAGCAAGTTATTTGGATAGAAATCCTCTTGAACTAGCAAGAAATAAGCATGTTAGCAATGTACAAAATTATAATAAGTAGAATGGAAAGAGACTTTCTTGAGTTCATACAGTCTGTATGACATCGGTCTGTCAACTTTCACTAAGGTGGGCTGCCGCAAAATCTGGGGAGAGGTTGTTTGTTAGTTTCCTGTTACGTCCATACAATGTTCCGGTCACTGTGAAGTATTATTTTAATCATTGTAAACACATTAAACTTTGCTTCTCCAAACTGTGTGCGCATTTATTATATCTTTTCTTTAGAACTAAACACTAATTTCTAATCTCTAATTATTACTGATTACTATTACAATACAATTTATTAATAATACAACAATTAGTAATGTACCAGTAAAATTGTAAAATAAAATCAGTTACAAATGCAAGACTCTCAAACTTTGCGTCACACTTGATAATGAACATGTGTGAATGCTGAACAGTTGGTCTTCCCTACTCATATAACTGATTAATTGGTTATTATTTATTCAATAAAACAACAGCGAGAAATGCGAGTATGATTGAAATCAGTAAAAATATATCTATGTATATAAAAATGCAGCATCCATATGTTTGTGGCCGCAAAACTCGAAAAGTAGTCGATGGATTAACTTGAAATTTTTACACGACGTTGCATTTCTATGTAAGAGTGTTTATATATACTTTTTACTTCAAAGTTTCCCCGGAAACGGGAAATTCCGAGCGTTTCGGGAGGTTGGCAGAAATAGACAGACCTAGTCGCTTTGCGATGGTGGCGCGCTCTCTGAACCTCTTTCTCAACTACGTTAAAAGTACCTCTATTCCGAAGTTCCCACGGAAACGGAAAAGTCCGAGCGTTTCGCGAGGTTGGCAGAAATGGACAGGCGCAGACGCGTTGCGATGGTGGCGCTCTTTCTGAACCTCTTTCTTAACTACTTATATGTACCTCTCACCACCACCAGTCTCGCGCAGTTTGCCGCGCTGGCCGAGTGAGTGATGGTGTTGTTTAATATAATAATAATACTTTCTATTATTTTATTATTACCTTTATTTTTTGTTTATTGCATATATGGGAGTACACATAACAGCGTTTTTTCAGTTATGTCAAACAGATGACTTTGCAAGAACTTTGATGTATGCGGACATCGACTTATTACACATGGAACGCAACACGAAAGAATTTCGAAAAAATGAAGAGAGGCCATGCAGTAGTTGCACAACCTGGAATATTTTCGTCTAATGCTTTAGGAAGAATATACACTATACATCCAAACCAGTCAGAATGCTTTTATTTATGTTTTCTTCTGATTACCGTTCGTGGTCAAACATCTTTATATACTTACGAAAGTGGATGGAATAGTATATAATACATATCGGAGTGCGTGCGAGGCACTTAGTTTGCTGGTGGAAAAAGACGATCATTGGGATAAGTCAATTGAAGATTCATCGGCTACTTCTAATCCATTTCAAATACGTACGCTGTTCGCAATTATTTTATCTAAGTTTCCCATCACAACCACTACAATTGTGGGAGAAATACAGACTACATGGCCGAAGATATTCTGCACAGAATGCATCAAGAAACACATAATCATGACTTGGCTTTCACAGAAGCGCTAATCTTCATTAAGGATCTTTGTCCTGCAATGTGTGGCAAGTAGTTGGCACAATTGGGAGTAACAGCACCGAATAAGTCGATCAATGCAACATTCGAGAGAGAATTGCTCAGAGAGCAATCATACACCAGAAATAACTTACACAGCTTTCGTCCAAGAAAGTACACTGAAACCACTTCAAGAACAAAAGTTAGCATTTGATATCATCATCATACAAGCTAGAGTATTAAATTGAATGATTTGTTTTCTTGCTGAATCTTTGTTAACTATAATACTACTATTTACTTTTCTAATAATTAAAATCAGACTGAGCCGCCGGAAAGCGCGGCCGGGCCGCCGGAAAGCGCGGCCGGGCCGCCGGAAAGCGCGGCCGGGTTTAGCTAGTATACATATAATTATTCAAGACACTAAGCAATCACAGCAAAATATAAAACCAAATAAAATACAAATATTATAGGGATGTCTGCGGTCCGATTTATTTACATAAATATAAGGATCTGATTTATGTACATAAACCTATAATTCCGATTTATTTACAAAATATTTAAAAAATAAATAATAAAATTTTCTTCCTACACCTCACTGTCGGTCCGGTGGTGGACTATAAAGAGAGAACACTGTCCGGAGGCCGGCAGTACACTGAGAAGGCACCGAGCGCCGAACATAGATGTTGAGGCGCCTTGAAATAAATTAAAAAAAAGAAGAAAATTAAAAAGATTTTAGTTTAAAGATGATTTTTTAAATATTTCATAAATAATTCACTTGTATTTTTAAAAATATTTTAAAATCAAAATTACTACAAATATTATCACTCGATTTATCAGCAGTGATCGATCTATGAAGTGGTTCACAAAACGGAATGTCAACCAATCAAAGGTGAACATGGCTCCTTTTACTCTTCTTTTCATCAATAATTATTGTTCAATTTAGTTTTAAAGTATCTTGATAAATCAAGATAGAATTGCTTTATATTTCCAAAAATCTTTTTACTTTCTAGTGTGCAATCATTGACAAGATTGTACGTATACTGTAGTGCTTCTGATATTAATCATAGACATCGCCAGCAGTGCCTACAGATTTCAAGATCACGAGTGTGTCCAAAATCCAATAGTTTGTAGTTTTCCTGCCGGTCTTCTCAATATTCATCCGGAAGTACTGATCGTAACTGAACTTTAGTCTCACGTTTCTTAAATTATACTCCTAACATTTGGTGCACCGAATTATACACCGAACATTTATTAATGGATTAGTCAAAAGAAAACTTTGGAGGTCGAATATAATTTACAATAAACTATAGATACAGTTAATTTTCATATGAAGAAGATGACGCTCATTACTCCTAATAAAACTTCTTCGTAAGCTTGGCTTGGAAGGGAGCGAGATTTAGTAAAGCGGGATAAAGGTTGAATGGTATATTTCTTGTGTTCCACTATTCTGGTGTTCAGAGAAATGTAAGCACTGTTTTGACTTCACATCTACAAAACATCATATTTTTGCTGCAAATAATTGTTTTGTCTGAAAGGCCCAGTTAAGTTGTAAAGAATTATGAGGAGAACAATGTATTTCTTTCATTTTTTAAATAGCAAATTTTGGGAAGATGATCTGGTTGTATTTTATTTATTAATCTTGTCTATCCAATTATTTATTCTTGAGAATGTTTTAATTATTAATTCCCTTTTACTTAGTAAGGGAAGGGACTAGCTCAGTGGTAGCGTGCTGGACTTCACGCGGAGGTCCCTAGTTGGAGTTCAGCTGTGCTGTCATTAAATTTTCTCACTAAAAGCCTCGACAGCTCGCAGCCGGGACGATAGAACTCTGTCCAGAGGTCAGGAATACACTGAAAGGCTTCGAGTGGCAATGGCTACAGAAATTGACGAGCCTTAAATAAATAAAATCTGTTCTAAGTACGAAAAAAAATGTTTTCAGTGGATGTCCATATATGAATGAGCAAAAAATAACTGAAAACAGAAAAATCACAAAAAGCTGGATTGGTATTCCGTTCAAAAATACGACAGGAATTTTTGCAATCAACATATCTCACTCGGAAGCCTCACATTAGTTTTTTGGAATTTATTCAATGTAATCCCCAGAGAGGTAGTTGGTGTATGAACTACACAGATATAAGCCAAACATTTTTCATTGAAGCATTTTGCGAGCAAATTTAATTTAGGGGATCCTTAGAAGGACTGTGACTTCAGGCTCTTAATTAGAATTGATTCATTGGTAGAACAGTACCTATGATTAAGGGTTATTCCAACATGCAGTGGATATCTTATGGAAGGTTGGATAGAGGAGAAAAACTTTGAAATAAGTTAGACCTACTAACCATTTTTTATATTGAATGAAATTGTTGAGCATTGCAAGGACAGACACACACACTGACTGAAAGAGTGACGATGTGAGAATGATGGTCGTTGAGTATTGATGGTTGTATTGAATGGCGTTTTTAAATGAGTTAGAATTGGGGAATCAGGCACCCTTTTTATGCGGGTGGCCGGACTAGTCCCCTACTCTCTTTAACTGCTCCTTTCAGTGCTGAGATATGCTCCTTAGGTTGCCCCCTCTGAAGGCGATATATCTTTACAAACAAGTAAAGAGACAATTGGTTATAGTTTTAATGTTGTATATGAAATGATTCTCACAATTTAAGTATTTTTCGACATAATCTCCTAATACATTAAAACACTTGTAAAACATAACACACACATTTATTTGTCTTTTAAGTTTTTTATGTCTGTTGTAAAACATTTCTTGTCTTGTAGTATGCTCAGTTTTATACTTGTTCATAGTTGTGAAACCTGAGATAATGATGTCTTGAAGGAATCAAACAAAAAGAAATCCGATCTTGGCGAAATCCGCCGGTCTGTAAGGCTGATGTAGTAGAACCTCCCTGCCTAATTTTGTCAGAGTTACAGGCGTTGCTGTATTTGGGCGTGCAAATCCTGGATTAAGAATATCCTTTCGCTCTCTGCAAAGCACGTCTATTTTTCAGTTTCTCAAGCTTCTTCCTTCTATTAACTTGTCTGTCTTCTTGAATATGAACATCAATGCGAGATTCAAGTATGTTGAAACCTCCATGCCTAACAAAGGTGCAAATCAGATACATTGGTTAGGTCAGTTTTTCATTATTCACAACCTCTCCGCCCCCACTTATGATGTTAGCACACATTCATTCATCAACCCCGTATTGCATAAACATTTGGGAGTAAAGTTCAGATGATTACACCCCTTCAGAATGCACAAAGCGTATCACTGAATTCTGTTCTTCCGATTTTCTTTTTTCTACAGGACTTACCATCGTTAAATGAGTAATAGAGCTTATATATAATGAAAAATGGCCAAAGAGCCTTTTTAAACTGATGACAGGTTTGCCAACTTTAATTACCGAAAGTATCGATACTCTCGTGCGGAATTTCCTTTGATTTACTGTTCTTTCCCTCATAACTTATTGACTCTTAACCCTCATAACAGAAACTTTTAGGAATAACCATGTTGAAAAGCTGAGTACTGTTATTCTACAATTACTAATCTACTTTTCGTTAAAACAAACAACCAATAATTGCATTTCATTCTTTAGATACTGCTCAGGAAATGTTCTATGTATATCAAACTGGTTAGAATCCAGTTAATACTCTCTGTACACACAAATTGCAATTAATTTTCTTAAATTTATATAATGAGAAAAAAACTGAACATTTTTATTAGTTTAATTTAAATGTAATGGAACTACAATGGCCACAATATTTTTAGCAAGCCGTTGCTACGGCAGACCTTGACCGCACTATTCCAAGGTAAAAGGAAGTAACTATCTACATTGTTTAATCTTAAAAAGGGGAAATTTCTTCCTTTGTATATATGCTACTAATATTGTTCCTTATATATCTATATTATATACTCTGTTTATAGTATTAATTTATATGGTTTGTGTAAACATTATATGTGTAGTTTTTACTTCAGATGACCTTGTTCGGTTCCCACATGTCATGCTGAATGTAGTATGATGTCAGGTGTAAATTACAAGGACTGTGTTCATTTTAATTATTTCATAATGATTATAAAAATGATTTAGTTTCATTTTTTATTTTGAATTTCTCAAATTGATAAATAAAAAGTTCTTCGTCCTTTGATTGATTAAAAAAGAAGTTAAAAACGAATTAAAAATGTTATAAATACTTCACAAAATGTCTATTATTCTAATAAAATTGCTTTCTCTATATATAGAAATTATTCTATGTGTAAATGTTTTGTTTTTTGGCAAAATCTGCTATGAAATACTCACATTATTTTTACTTATTGACAGCTGTGTATATATATATTATAGCTGTAATATATATATATACATAGAGCTCTCATTGAACATTGTTTATTAAATTTTTTGTAATGTTTACAAAAAGCTTAGATTAGGAGAAGACACTAAATATTGTAAAGGAGCTCGATCCCTCTATTACTCTACATAGCAGTATTTTCAAAGTAATTCTAACGTGTAGCTCCTGCAGTATCTACCTAAAATCAAGAATCCCGCAATAATCATTCAAATAAATGTGTAAGGCCAATAAATAGTGATTATTATTAAAGAAAATCGTTGAAGCTGTTTTCAAAAAAAAATTCGAAAACTTGAAAATAAAATCTGTATGGTCATCTTCATTGATGTGAAACACTCAAACAACTTTCTCTTAGATTAGATTGGGGAGGGCCATGCCTCATTCCACTACGACCTTCATTTTGAGAGGCCTATTGTGGGTTTATAGCACATCTCTCAGCTTCGCCGTCTTAATCAGGCCTAGCAAAGCTGAAAGTGGCTCCTTCATGAAGCTTGTGGCTTCGGGATTGCTAATCCCCAGTTGAAGAAATCTTTTCCTCGCCAGGGCGGCACACTTACAGAGGATGTGCCGGTACCCTTCTCGGCCCTGCAGAAACGGTATAACGCGTTGTCTGCAAGTAGTAAATGGTACATGTGCCTATTCAATCTACTGTTAGTAGACCACTATTAGCCTTATATCCCTTCGGCTATGGCTCAGTAGATCCCTGGTGAATGTAGGTAGGTAAATGTCTTTTAACAAAGAATTTAGTCTGCCTCTGCCCTGGCGTTCTTTCCTACCATCGCAGACGCTGGTCTTCCTTGATAGTAGCGTGAACTTGGTTGCCAAGGAACCTCTGATGTCGCGGCACCCAGGCGAGTGTCAGCTTGTTCCGAGCACCCACCTCGGTTAGGGCAGATAGGCAGTCCCAAACCAGTCTTGAGACTATTTGGTGTGAGGACAGTGCCTTCAGGGCTGCTTTTTTCAAGGATGCAGCTTTCTCTTACTCCTTTCAAACCATTTTTGTTTTTTAATTTAAGGCGAGTCAACATCTAATTCGGTCATTGGCGCCCAGAGCCTTCTCAGTGCACTGCCGGCATCCGGACAGTGTTCTCTCGTTACAGACAACACTGTCCATCACCAGACAGTAAGCTATAGAGGCTCCTAGGAAGAGAAAATCTAAGGGCAGCACAGCTGGACTCGAACCCGGGATCTCCGCCTGGGAGTCCAGTGTAATACTATTTATTCATTTATAATATGACAAATTTATTTCAACTTCAAAATTTTACGTTTTTGTGTCTATTTCAGGTGATGGGGGAAAAGTACCAACCTAATCTAGGTAAGTAGAGAAGTGATGATAATAGTATGGCCCAGTAGAGCGAGCGCTCTAAATACACCTCTACACAGAATCAATTGCATACAAAATTTGAAATTAATGCCACAAATTCTGCACAACTAATCAAAATAATTTGCGAGGGGGAAGCTGAGAATAAAAATAAAACACTTTCATCTTAGCATATCATTTTAAAGGAAATCCATTGCAGTCGTTTTAGAGAAAATTCTTTAAAAAAACAAAAAAAAAACACGAAAAACCTAATCTATAAATTCTGTTTAACCGAATTTCTACAAATTTGGAATTCCATCAATGCTTCCAATATTTAGGTGGTAAAAACATATTATGCTGAAGTTGTAACTTTAATGTTAAGCATTTCGTTACTGTTTCCCAGAATCCCTAAAAAAAAGTCAATTTTCCTAGGGAAATGTTGAAAATAAAAATAGAGATAAGATTTATATATGTGTAGGCAGTATACGAAGGCTAATGAAAATCGTTGGTACCGTTTTTGAGAAATTACAAATAGTGAAAAAAGAAAGAGAAAAAAAACCATTCAGTAATGTGACACTTCAGGTTGATGGATTTTGCCCGAACTCTTCGTGTCTGATGCGGTGGTAGTACTTAAACGGAATACCAAGTTTGTACTTCCTGCTACTTTTCGTTTTTGAAATATTCTTTTCCCACACACAACACATACAGACCATTTTCTAAAAACCACATTTGTTGGACTCAGGGGACCTCAAAACGTGAATTTCCGGTGAAAACTCAATTTCGAAAATCTGGCAAGATCACAATCTCTTATTATTATTATTCTTATTATTAAGAGAAAGTACAAAAAAAGTATGCCTTAATTTACCACTACAAATTAGAAGAAAGTCAAAATTCAATTTAATAAAATAAAATAAAAAAATCTGTTGTGAAACACTCACACAACTTTCTCTTACTCCAGTTCTCAAAATTATAATTGACAAATTTTATAGTTTGTGTACCAAATTTAATGAAATTCGTCGAAAACTCAAAAAAACTGTTCAGTAAAAGCGCACTTCCTGTTTACTAAATTTCTTAAAACTCGAAATTTTGGCCATCTATTTATATCTAATTAATTTTGTTTGGATGATAGAATTGTATAATCAACTGTGATAGCACTTTAGAGAAAAACATAACCCTCCCCAACCTTCGTCCAAAAATGCCCTTAAATAAATTTTCCCAGAGAAATGTTTTAAATAAAAGTAGTAGATCTTTGCATGTTTAATTTATATACTACGTTTCAAGAAAATCATTGGAGCCATTTTTGAGAAAATTGCGAAAAAGAGAATAAATCATTTAGTAAAGTGATAATGTAAATGCACTTCCGGTTATCCGATTTTTTTCAAACTCGGAATTTCAACAACATATTTAATTCTAATTGACATTATTTTGATGACAAAATTGTCTAATAAACTGAAATAGCACTTTAGGTGGAAACCTAAACCCACCCTTTCCCCAAAAGTGCCCTTAAATGCATTTTCCCAGAGAAATGTTTCAATTAAAAGTTGTATCTCTTTGTATGTGTGATTGATATTTCAAGTTTAAAGAAAATCGTCGGAGCCATTTTTGAGAAAATCGCAAAAATATAAAAAGTCCAACTAGTAATGTGGTATTTTCGGTTGAGGAATTTTGACAGATAACGCACCGTCAGATTCCATGGTGATACCTTAATGGAATATAATGTTTCAACTTTCTACGGTTTTTCGTTTTTGAGCTATGCTTTTCACATACATACACACACATACACACACACACACACAGGCACTCACACAGACTATTTGCTAAAAACCACCTTTGGACTCAGGGGACCTCAAAACGGATATTTCCTGTGAAAACTCAATATCGAAAATTTGACACGATTACAATACTTCCTCTTACTAGGAGTAAGAGAAAGTAAAAAAGCAGTTGACCCTAACGTAAGACTCTGAATTTTGTTTTTATTTTATTTTATTTTTTTACATTTTTTGACTCAATAAATGGTAATAAATAATAGGTTAAAAAAAAAAGGAGATGAATGTTTTAAATATCTATTTAGAATATGATCAGTTCAGTCAATTAAGTTTAATCTCTTTAGAATAATAATTTTTTATTTATTTTCAGTTCATACAAATTTCAGATCACCCAATTTAGTAAAGACTGTACACAAAAATATCAGTTAGATATTCATTAGATAATAATTACAATAAATAAGATAGAAATATTATTAGATATTTTGTTTCCTTTTATATATGTTTTAGCGGTGGTAGAAAAATACAGATCATAAATATTAATCATAAATTAAATACTAAACATTATTGGATGCGTTGTTTCTTACAAAATTTCGAAAAATTGTTGAATAACCTTTTTTAGCCAGTTCAATTGATCTCAAAATCTGTATTGACTGTAAAAATTAAATTCTCAAAATTTAACACGACCGAAGAAATGTTACGGAATATGGGTGAGAAAATCAAAATATATCACAACCAGGTTAGAGATTTCAGTACAATTCATTTACAAAATTATTAACAAAAATTTGAATAAATTGTAATTTTATTTAATAATATATTATATTGTATAATTTTTGGGGGAACCTTCTAATTTAATATATTTCAAATATTTCCTGTATTTATTTTCAACACAAACAAGAAATAAACATTAGAAGTTACACTTATGTAAAAATAGATCGATTATTTTTTTTGACCTTCAGATGTAATTATGATTAGGGTTCCTCATTATATTCTTGTGATAATATAATTATTAAAAATTAGAAATAAATAGGAAAATACTGCAATGGGTGAACAATTAATACTGAATGTTCAAAAATGAGGAAGATTGTTTGAAAGTGGAGTAGTGTGCTATCCCGCGAGTCTGTCAGTCCTTGTTGATCGGTTGCCAAGGATCGTTCACCTTATATTGGTTTATATTTTTATTTATATAATTATGTTTCAACTTTTTAAGGTCTTGCTGTACTATATATGTCATGATATTCAATTTTTTTTTTTTTTTTAATTATTCATTTAGTAAATAGATAACCTTTTATATCATATTTATTTAACGAAGGCTATATTAACATATCGGTTCCTTAAACTGAATAAATAAAAATTAAAGAGATAAGTGCAAACCGTTGGGGGAGGATTTATTTCCCGTTGTTTTTTTACTTCAATTTATTATATATATATATATATATGTGTGTGTGTGTGTGTGTGTGTGTGTGTGTGTGCGCTGACAAAATATCTCAAAATTGAAAATCGCTGGCAGCTCAAACTTTGTGGAGCCGTGCAGGTACCACCACCACCACCACCTACACTAACATAATGGTTTGAGGCAAAATCCATCAACCGGAAGTTTGAATCCATAAACGATTTTTATTTTTTTTCAGTTTTTGCGATATTCTTTGAACTTCGTATACTATACACGGAAATACCTATCATGGGCAGTGTTCTGTAACGAGAGAACACTGCCCTGAGGCCGGCACTGCACTGAGAAGGTTCCGCGCGCAAATGACCATCGACGCGGCCTTAAATTAAATCTAATTAAAAAAAAAAAATCTGTTGTGAAACACTCACACAACTTTCCCTTACTCAAGTTCTCAAAATTATAATTGATAAATTTTATAGTTTGTGTACCAAATTTAACGAAATTCGTCGAAAACTGAAAAACTGTTCAGTAAAAGCGGCCCTTCCGGTTTACTAATTTTCTTGAAACTCGGAATTTTGGACATCTATTTGTTTCTAATTAATTTTGTTTGGCTGATAAAATTGTATAATCAACTATAATAGCACTTTAGAGGAACCTGTAACCTTAAATGAATATTCCCAGAGAAATATTTTAAATAAATAATGTAGATCTTTGAATGTTTAGTTTATTTTAGAATTTTCAAGAAAATCGTCGGAGGCATTTTTGAGAATATCGCGAAAAAGTGAAAAAAAATCATTTAGTAAACTGGTAAAGTAAACGCAATTCCGGTTAACCGATTTTTTTCAAACTCGGAATTTCAACAACATATTCAATTCTAATTAACATTATTTAGATGGCAGAATTGTCTAATAAACTGAAATAGCACTTTAGATGGAAACCTAATCCCACCCCCTTTCCCCATAACTGCGCTTAAATGAATTTTCCCGGAGAAATATTTCAAATAAAAGTTGTAGCTCTTTGTATGTGTAGTTGATATACCAAGTTTAAAGAAAATCGTCGCAGCCATTTTTGAGAAAATCGCAAAAACTTAAAAAAAACAATAAGTAAAGTGGTGCTTCCGGCTGGGGAACAGATGACCCAGTGTCGGATCCCATGGTGATAACTAAACGGAATATCAAGTTCGAACTTACTTCGATTTTTCGTTTTTGAGCTATGCTGTTCAGATACACACACACACACACAAACACATTGGTGTAGTGATGATTTAAATATATTAAGGAAACTTGTTAACGCTTCAAGAAGACTATATCAAGGCACATACCGAGATTCTACCCTTCGTGAGGCAAGAAAGAAATTATATTTTGATTTGAAGCGGCAATATCAACTGAAGATAAAGGAAGCTAAGCTGGAATCATGGAAGTCATTTTGCAGCGCTACTTCGACAAACAACCCATGGAACTTTATTTATAAAGTGGCAGCGGGTAAATTACGGCCAAGTACTTGTATTTCTACAGTGCTAAAGGACTTGGGCAGTACACAGCAAGCTTTGAAGAAGCTGTTGATGTGATTCTGGAAAAATTGGTACCAAGCGATGACAATATACAAGAGCTGCCGGTGCATAGAGAGATAAGGATGGGCACTTCACGGTCAATGGACACAGATGACGATATAGAATTCATGAGATATGAAGTGGAAAGGGCTGCAAGTAGCATGAGACCAAACAAGGCCCCTGGTTGGGACGGACTAACAAGAGATGTTCTGATTGAGATATTTAGTCTTTACCCTGCAGCTCTGACAAGTATTCATGTATATTGCTTGTCACGAGGAATCTTCCCATCTATATAGAAAAAATCGCAGCTCGTTATAATGGTGAAACCTGGTAAAGCTGATCAAGAAGATATCAGCAGATATAGACCCTATCAGCCTCTTGCCAATTGCTGGCAAGATTTTGGAAAAACTTTTAATAGACAGGAAAATGCACCATATTAATTCTAACAAACTTCTCTCAAATAGGCAGTTCGGGTTTAGGCCCCAGATGTCAACAGTCAGCGCCCTAAAAGCAGCAGTTATTATTTGGAAATCAAGTGGGATGTTTTGCTCATTTCACTGGACGTAAAAGGTGCGTTCGATGCCGCCTGGTGGCCTAGCACTTTGAGGAGCTTAAGAGAGAAAAAATGTCCAAAAAACCTCTACTGTCTTTCAAAAAGTTACTTTGCTGATAGAAAATCAACTTCAAGTCTTAATTCCTTCTCCAAAGAGGCAAAAGTGACTAAAGGATGCCCTCAGGGGTCTTGCTGTGGTCCGGGCTTTTGGATCCTGATATACGATGATCTGTTAAGACTCCGGTTTCCAGGGCGGGCAAGTTTATTGCCTTTGCTGACGACTTGTTAATATTAGTTGCGGTCAGTCGGGTTTGGGGCTGGCTGTGGATGGCAAGGATTCTGAGACTCGTGGAGAGATGGACATCGGACAACAAAGTTTACTTTAATCAAACGGATAGATAATGTACCTATCCAGAAGAGAGAAGCGTGAGAGTGCAGATTTATCAATATTTCTTGAGGGAAAGAAATTGGAAAAAGTAGATAGCCTAAAATATCTGGGAGTAATTCTAGACAGGAAGTTCTGCTGGACTTGCATGTACAGCACATCTGCGAGAAAAGCCGGCAACTCGTCAATTTGCTATCAAGAGCAGCCAAGGTTCACTGGGGTCTCGCAAGCGAGGCGCTGGGCGTTATTTATAAAGGTGCTTTTCTTCCTTTGATGACGTACGCGGTCCCCATTTGGCAATCAGCATTGAAATTACAGAAGAACAGAAAGAAAATTGAAGAGGTTCAGAGGCTGTTCTTACTCCGTATAATTAAGGGGTATAGAACTATTTCATACAATGCGGCATGCGCGATTGCCGGTGTGATGCCGATTTGCATTAAGATGGAGGAACTCACAGTTATTGACGCTATCCAGGCGGGCGGTGTTATGCATGGGAAAGATGGGACATTGATGGATAAACCCATTGATCCCGAAAGATGGTTACATCCCGCCAGTTTTCCACATATAAACGTAGACTCGGAAACGCCTCATGATATGGATGTCTATACTGATAGCAGTAAAGAAGATACTTATGTTGGCTGTGCATTCGTAGTGGTCCGGCGGAAAGAAGTGTTGGCGGGGGGTGGATACCGCCTCGATGAAGGTTGCTCCAATAATCAGGCGGAGCAGTTGGCAATAGTAAAGGCACTGGAATGGCTGGAGTCAACGCCCAGATCGAAGGATACATTAGAGTATCTATAGACAGCCGTATTACTCTGGATTCAATGCAGGACTCAAAAAATCACCTCCCACTGATTGAGAGGATAAAGGAGATTCTGGTCGGTCTACAGCTGAGATGTAGCGTTTCGTTCTCCTGGGTTAAAGCCCACGCGGGGATAGCAGGGAATGAACAAGCTGATAAAGTGGCTAAGGCCGCCTCCAAAGTCAGCAAACTTCCAATTAGCTACAAAAGCTACCCCAAAACATTCCTCAAGCTTTGGGCTCATCGGCGCAGCATGCACTCTTGGGAGCAACTATGGACTGGATCTCTCACCGGAACATTAACCAGGGGGTTTTTCCCTTCTATCTCAACTCGCCTTCGAATGCAGCACATCGGCATTACATATCGCTTGACGCAGCTGTTATCGGGACATGGGAAAATGGCCGCATATCTACATAGATTCGACATCGTCCCATCCCCGGGTCTGCTCTTGTGACAACTCTTCGGCTCAGACGGTGGATCATCCTCTGTGGGACTGCATCTGCTTACTTCCCTCAAGAAGTGCTTTCATGCAGCGGGTAGTAACTCAGGATTGGCCGCCTGGCAAGCCGACATTGCTTCAGCCTGAGTTCTTTGGGCACTTCAAAAAATTCATAAATGACATATTCAAATTCTTGAATGATTAAGGGGGATAAAGAAACTAATTATAAAAGTGGAATATATTTAATGAATGATATTGCATGTAAATAGAATGATAATAATAATAATAATAATAAACTGTTGATCAAAATTTTGCATAACTGAACATTTGAGTGGTTCGAATTTATATTTCGATTTTGTATTTTTTTTTTTTTTATTACAATATAAATTTGTTTTAAGTATTTTAAAATAAGAAAATATGTTAATGTATAAATTGTAACATGTACTTTGTAAATTTCATGTAGTGCTCTTTGTGCGGACATGATGAGAAATAAATGATTGCAAGCACACACACACACAACACACACACACACACCCACACACACACACACCACACAACAGACTATTTGCTAACAACCACTTTTGGATTCAGGTGAACCTCAAAACGGATATTTCCGGTGAAAACTAGATATCGAATATTTGACACGATTGCAGTACTTCCTCTTACTAGGAGTAAGAGAAACTAAAAATAGACAATTGGTTCTGGATGGTTTAATAAATTTGCCTTTGTAAAAAACATCGTAAACAAATAAAATTTTTGTTGTATTAATGAATAGTAGTTCGAAATATCCTAGTTATTTTGAATAGTTCATAAATATGTAAATATTGTAACATATTCCATTTTTATCTTTAATTTTTTTTCGTTACATATAAGGGGAACGAAGTTGAAAACAAAAAGTAGCGTTAATTGTTTATGATTTGAGCAATTCTAAAGATATGAGCTATTAACATATTTCAATATTTATGGATCATTTATTTTATTAAATCATGCAGAATATTTCTTATTTTAATGTCGATATAACAATTGTTTCTCAATGTTAAATAAATAGTACTACAATACAATAACAAGTAAGCATAAAATATATTCAAGATAAAATTTACATACCAGATCTTGTTGCTATGCATACTTTGCTCAAGAAAGTCTAAACAATAAATATCTCATGTATGATTGACAAATAAATTTGAAATTTTTATATAATATTTTGTGTATTTCTTTCTCACAGGTTGTGCGTACCGTATATTTCACCGAAATAACATTTAGAGGTGGGTCTTAGGCCACCTCTTCTTACTAATGAATGAGACATTTGTGCCTCATCAGTTTTCCCTTACAATTCCAAGAAATTACAGTTCTTTTCGGAAAAAAAGTGCAAGAATTTACGTGTACTACGTAGCAAGTTGGAGGAATATACGTATTTAGAACAGTTTTGGGAGAAAAAAATTAAAATTCCTTTTGGAATATTGCAATTTCTGATAAATATTTACTTTTTCAAGCATTATATTTAAGAAAATATATATTTAATCTTTCTCTCTCCATTATAAAATTAATATAACCGAACGGTATTTTGAAATAAGATTTTAATGGGATACCAGATATCATCCCGCTTTCAAGGAGTCCGTCAGGACCTTACCCCATGCTGCGTTATGGATTTATCTATTTATCTATTTATCTTGAGTATTTTTAAAATTTGTCCTTGAAAATATTATATTATCTATAATGGGATCCGAAGATACATAGGATCCGAAAAGCAAAGAAATAGACATAAAATGAATAAAAACGTTAGTTATTCCCCACCCAGGCCAGACGACAAAGGGAGAGTTCGGATTCATATAAATAGAGCGACTTTATTATTCTCTCGCCACCTAACTTCTATTTAACTGTAAAGTCTTAGCAGTTTGTGTGTTCTATTCATTATACAGTGTTCAACATATCATCTCGTATATTTCTAATCTCATATCCTATAATCCATTCTCTCTAAATTACATTCTCTAAACCTTCTCACTCCATTATATTAATCTTAGTATTTACTTAGCATTAGTGGGTAACTCTTACCCACTAGAACCGATTCACTTCACCAAACATATATAATGAACGTTTCAATCATCTGTATCATATTAAAGTTCATTAAATACTCTGCTAATTTGTAGAAACATGACAATTAAAAATTACGAGAACATAGCATGAAGATATTGTTCACATAATTACTTCACACAGGATTTTGAATTTGTTAAGGTTATTTAGTTGATATTGGTAATTTGAATAAAGAACAAATAACTAAGTTTATTTATTGTCTATCACTATTTAGACCACCACAATGAATTGGCAAAAAAAAAAGGTGCGCTGCTAATATTATTAAAGAAAAGAAAACAAAAAATTGAATATACACTATACAATCTATGGTAAAAAGTAGTTAGTTATCAACAGTGTGTTTCTATAAGTTCGGTAATCGACTCAAGCTATTCTTACTGAGAAAAGTGTCCACTAAATGCTAGACTAAATAGATTATCAAACGTACTGAGCGCTTCTATCGTGCCTCCGAGTGCCTTCAACTGCCTCAAGTTCCCTTAGAAGCCGTCTCAAGGGTAAGAGAAAGTAGGATAAGAAGCCGGAAATTTGTGGGTTTTGTAATAGGATCCGAAGAGAGGGATCCTATGGGATGATGTAATAGGTTCCGCAGAGAGGGATCTAAAGCAGAGAGAGAGAGAGAGAGACCCAAAAATTGTGAATCTCAGTCACTCTTAGGCCAGACTAGAGTGGGAGACTCTGTTTAAATACATCTGCGTTAGCCATACAGGACAGTCTTTTGTAGTGGAATCGATTATCGTGATTCCAGAGGTATGAAGTCAGATGTCTTGAAGAGGGAATTATTTGGCGGAAGTTAGTGAATAGAGATTTTAGAGAGTTATTATTTGAAATACGAAACACTGAATTTACAAAAATAGACTATATTTTTACAATAAATTGAATGTGTGAAATGGTTACTACAATTAATATGAACTGTTAGAAATAACTAAATTTAAAGAGATAAACAACAACTATGAAATGTTTGATAGAATAATAATTATGAGTTTAACATTGTATGGGGACGCGCTCGCGGAACTGCTGCTCGTAGAAACTGTAATGATATTACTGATGTAATGATAATGCTGATGATACTCATCTCCTCCTCCAGTGGGGCGAAGTTTATATTAGTATTACTCACACACTGTCAGGTGTGTAAGTAGTTCTCACACTTAGACATCTCTCGTAGTGTGCGACCTTGGCCAGGTCGGTGACCAGTGTAATTTAGGTCAGTGGCCAGCTTTGGCGACAGATGGCCGCCCATCGGTGATTTTCAAAGACTGGTAGCCTTGAATCGGCCAGCTGGCTTCTGTTCAATAATGATCCTTGTATTGAAAAGGCTTTTTGTTCTGCGCGGCCCTTGTCTTGAAGACAGCGGCCGGCTGGGCCACTAGTTATAAATTATCCTTCCTTCTTGTTATCTTTTGTGAAGATAGCAGCTGGCTGGAGCCACTTTGACATTGCTATGACATTGATATGTCATTACACTTTCAACAGTTCATACAGCAGTCACACCGCGTTAACACAGCCTTTCTCTTTACTCACTCTAAATCTTTCACTACCATTTTATATATTCGTGTAAAGTCCAGGCAGTTTGTATTACTTTTCTCATTATACAATGTTCAGCAATATTTCCAGTTTATTTATCTTTCAAACCCATTTCTCTCCTTCTCATAACCCATTAAAGCTTTATTAAATTCGCCAAATAAACTTTGAAGAGAAAGAAGTCGCGAGAAGAGCTCTAAAGAAAGTCTAAACAAGCTGTAAAAAAAGGAACAAGGCAGGAATACTTACGGATCACAGTCAACTGTGAGATTTTCAAACACAACATTCAAAAATATTTCATCCATCAGTGTCAATTCTCACCTCTCTCTGCCAAAGACACCACTTTTAAAGGCTACAGAGTATTTACCAAGCTACTAGCCAATATAAAAAAAAAAAGAATTCTGAATATCACTCTACAGGTGGCTCACATTAGTGAACGCTATCAATTTCCAGATCATCATGTTAACAACACCGTTAATCTTCGTTCGGTCACTGTATATTCTATATAAACTCTTCTCCTCCTAAAATTTATAAATTTAACTTGTGTAAAAAGTGTAGTAATAGTGTATCTTCAGTTACATCACCATCATTTATCAGTCGTTTTCTGCAGTTAATTACAGATCTAAAATTCTATTAATTTTTTAAATAACAATTCTATCTCAACACTGTATATTTTATTATACTTTCTTAAAAATGATTTCATATAATCTCTTAAGTAATAAAAGCTTGTTTAATAGAAGACGGTATCAATAAGTAATAATACAAAAGTAAATACCCTTATATTGAAAAGTTGATAAACATTCTTTTGTTGTGAGAATGAGTTAGTGTATGACGAAAATCAATAAAACTTATTTTCATTTAGATTAGATAATGATTATATGATTTTTTTTAAATTAATTACAGTTGTGTTAATTAATTAAACAACATTCCTGCATGATAAGAATTTTCTTCTTTTTTTTCCCAGACGTCAATGTGTGCTCTTGCACACTATTATTTTGTTCATTAAGTGTTACCATTATAATGATTAGTATTTGAAGTTTAACTAATATTTACTTTATTCTATTAATTAGTAAATATTTTCTTGGCTTACGTTCTCCTCTGTATTATTTCCATAATCTTTTATTTACTTATACCAAAGGAAAACACAGAGTGTTTTGACAAGTTAATGATCTCAACCACCCACCTTCTGCGCCTCTGTATACATGTACACCCTTAATTTTCACTAAAGTCATTTGTTTGGAGACTACATAATCAATAATGGAGTGTAACTGCCAATATTTACGGAATACAAAAAAAAGATGCCCAGGTAGTTGATGTGAAATGGGTTTGTTATATAGCCATATGTCAACTCTATGACAATCTAATCCACACATCAGCTCTCGCATATAGAAAACAGACCCAATAACTGGATCTCTGTCTCAAGCAGAATAAACGTTCATTTCACCATTTCTTGCAGCGTTTTAAAAACTAACAAATATTTATTGTCTTTTATTAGTGCTTGGAATGGCCGGAATATTCCGTACTCGAAACAGAGGAAGTGGCGTTTAGTTACTTCTTTATTTAGTTGTCCCAGCAACACACAGACATTTCGCCAATCACTTGCTGACATAAACTGTGGTGTATCAAGCATTTAGTCACTGCTTATTATGAATAAGAAGTATAATGGATGTGTTAGGTGGAGAGAATTTAACTGGTTGATGAAATGAGATTGTCTTTGTTCACACTGGTTAACTAATATATTCATAAAGACTTACCTGGACTTTACAGTAGAGAATGTTTAAGGTAGAATGGTAAATGGGTAATGACACGTAGTGATTAGATGTATTGAACTGTCCTCAACTGTATCAAGCTATATTGAACTGTCTTCCTTCATGGACTGTCAGTCGCTATATTTATACAGTTTCTTCCACGCCAGTCCGAGAGTGTGTTTCTCTTGTCTTTACTCTCTTTCGTTGCTCTTACAAAAAGCATAGAACATTATCAATCGAAAAGCAATAAATATTAAAGCTTTACACTATAATAAAAGCTTGTATATTCAGATTTTTAAATTATACTGATTAGATGGGTTCAATGCAATAATAGAATTTTGGCATGAATTAATAAGTGAAAAAATAACATTTATCCGCCAGAAATTATCTGGATAATAGAAGATAAGTTCTGTTAGAAAAAACAATAGTTGACTTGAATAAATATGAATTCTTAAGAGAGATAAAACACTTTTATTTAAAGAGTAGATTTTTGAGTTAAGACAACTAGAAGGAGTTGATCTAGAAGATTTATTGTGTCTCCTACTGTTGTCACATATGTCATCATTCTAGAATGTAGTATTCTGTAATAAAGTATGTGATATGTGACAATGTTTTGTATGTTTGTGTGTATGTCTGGAAGGTGAGCTAGAGTTTAGCCTATGTACACGTTAACTACATGCAGTTGCATACATTAACTACCTCTACAGGTCATATTGTGCAACTGATGAGGATATCAGTGTAAGGATTATTAGGCCAAATTACTCGCAGATACATCAGTATTAAAAAAAAAAAAATAGCTAGATCGAGGTTGATAGAATAGGTAAGTGGATTCTTTCCAAGACGCAAACATTTTGCAAATGGAAATCACGATAAATTTGATTCACATGTTACATAATAAACATATCTACACACACAACACTCAACAAGCATTATATATTAGTGTTACATGTAGTAACAATATTAGTAGAGAAGTAAAAAATGTAAAGGCGTTTCACTATTTGTTGCCTCTATTTTCAGTTTACAAGGGCTACCTTTCCGTCTATATGTACCTGGCTTTTCTCAGAACTCAATAATGGTTTTCTACCATTCGTTCATCAGCTAAAATTTTCCATAACTGAATATTTTTTTTATTTTTATTTTATTTCATCCGGTCCAAAAACAGTGAAACACCTTCTTTCTTACAAAGCCGTTTTGAAAACTATTTATTTAATTTCAGGCTTTTTAATTCATGGTTTATTTTAGCGGCAAGCCAATTACTTTCTGGATCGGATAACTTTAGGCTTTCTTTAACATGCTATGCCCAAAAAAAGTAACTGAACGTTTAGTAAACATTCCCAAATATATATGAAAAACAGAAAGGAAACGTGACAACTGTTTCACAATAGATTGTTTTATCTAATCTTTTGGAATTTGATTTTGGTTTAATATTTTTATTAAAATTAAATTAATTCATACCTAACCTCATCAATAATCAAAGCAAAAGCTCGTTTTATTTCACAATTTATCAGTAAAAAACTAGAAATTTAGGATACTTTCAGAAGTGACCAATTTTAGAGGGGCCCTAGTACTGGGCTCTAATTAATACTTTTGTGCGTAACAATTTCATAAAATAATTTTGATTGAAGAAATACCCACAGTTATGAGGATGGGATGATAAGTTTCCGATCTAACAAGCAAGGAACAAAAATAATGATATAAATTCATTTTATTTTTCTAGAAAATGTCCTCGTAAATTTATACACTTGCGCCATCGGTGTTCTAGCGCTCGGATTCCAGTGCTGGGCGCCTTCGTCCAAGCTTGCAAAATAGGCGTTCGACGCTGAGGCGACTTCGGAATTGACTCTATATTTATTCCCAACATGGAATATTTTTAGGTTTGGGAACAGGCAGAAATCTGAAAAGGCCAAGTCTGGTGAATGCCAGACTGCATGCAGGCACAACTTAAAACCTCAAATTCATGAATTTTAACCATCAAACGGAGAGCTTTGTGCTGTTGAAACAGAACTTTCTCCTTCATCAGATCCAACCTTTTTTCCTTCAACTGGTTCAAAAGGTTAAAATAATATTCGGCGTTAATCGTTCTGCGCTTTTCTACATAATCTATCAATAAAAATTCTTTTAGCATCCCAAAAAAATTATGGCCACAACCTTCTTTGCAGATGGGCCTTTTTTGGCGTTGGTTGTCTGTTTGCTGTTTAATCTCGGCAGTATAATGGTGGATCCAGGTATCGTCCACAGTAACAAACCGCCACAAAAAGGCTGTTGGGTTGGAATGCGTAGAAAGTCAAATATTGCTCCTATACTATCACGCGTTGTAGTTTCGATTTGTTTTTTGGAAACGCGGCACCTACTTTGGTGACAATTTTCTCATCTCCAAGATTTCAGTTAAGATGATGTAATGTAATTGGTTCTGAAGTGTATTTGTACTGGCTTGAGCGGTTTTGTAAAAGGGCTTGTAAGTATGAAAGATAGAAGTATTAAGAAATAATCAAGAGATCACACTGCTTTTAAAATAAATATATTATTCTCTAAGAGAAATTAAGTTACTTTAAAATATCAATAATAAGCTTATAATAAACTCTTATAACTTAAAACTGGTACAGTTCTGAAGTGTTCTCCTTGGTGTCTACGACAAGTCCAGAAAAGAATGTTTTCTCTTTGTTCCTTCAGTTCCTCCCCTGTGAGGAGAAGGGGGAAGTATATAATGCTATTAAGGTTGATCAACTTTTAATAACTGCGCTCTTCTACCTGCTTGTATCTTTTTGCAAGGGAATTGTCACATATCTTGATATTTTTGATTTTTTTTTTTATAAATTAATATATTTCTATGTTTCTTGCATCCATCACAATGAGTTGTGCCCTTTTTTTGCTATGCCAAAATCTCATCAACCTCTGTCAGTTTCAACCGGCGATCATTCATGATGGTGTAGTGGAGTTTTTGGATGATTTCTTTGGTTGTAACTGATTTTGTTCTTCTAAAATGCTCAGCATCTTTGACTACGTTTCAAGACTGTTTTCATCGATACAGAAGTAATTCCAAATTAAAAGAAAATCGTTTCAGCCATTCTCAAGAAAAAACTCAAACATCTATTCAGGATAACCAATTATATTTTAGTTATGTCAGGATTCATCAAATTGGAAATTGTGGATATGCTTCTACAAAACTTAAATATTTTTTTTCTGGATTTTTTTAAGGTGCACAACAGCTATGGTCCTTGGCACCTGTTTCTAATTTGTAAGGACTCATCCGGGATGCATATCCATACCCACCAGTCTAACAATTTCTACAGCAAACCCACAATCTAGGTCTAATCATATTCCTCTACCCCCTTATATCACTTATAAAATAAATAAATATACACAATAAACAACTAAACACATACATATGTACCTACAGCTAGTTTCACAACAAATGAAATACATGTACCTCCCTAAGATATTCGAAAGTCTTATTGATATTGCCCTCATTGTCTCCTAATACATCTATAAGACTGGTCGGCAAATTTACCTTTCCCCGGCGCGTTTACATATTTCGAACATTCCAATAGAATATGCGGGACCGTTAATGTCGTATTGCAAGCGCTGCATACCGGCTGAGGTTCTCTTCGGAATATTTGGCTATGTGTCAACATGGTGTGACCAAGTCTCATTCTCGGTAGGACAACTTCTTCTCGCCGAGACTCTCGATTTGAGGTTGACCATTTCTTTGTGGTAACCTTGATATTCCTTAGTTTATTTGATTTGGAAAGATTCTACCTTTTTAGAAAGCTCTCCCAATCGACGCAAGGGCAAGCACGTTCGTCTTTACAAGTCACTGATGCCGCTTCTTTAGCAGCTTTGTCGGCAGATTCATTATCTCTTATCTCCTCACATGACCGGGAATCCATATAAAGGAGACTTCTTTATTTTCTCGCAGTATTATTTATTTAATAGTAGTATTTATTTAAATTAATAAAATTAAATAAATATTTTATAGGTGGTAGAATCATAAATTGTACTGAAGCGGTACTTTAGTAAGGAAAGCTTAACGTGACTGTTTCTGACCACCCCCAAAAAAATCAATTTGCCCAGGGAAAAATGTTTCAAATAAAAGTGGAGAGGTATGTATGGGTGTAGATAGCATAAAAGTTTAAAGAAAATCGTTGGAGCCGATTTCAAGAAAATCGCAAAAAACTGGGAAAACAAAAAATTCAGTAATATCAAAATTTCGGTTGATGGATTTTGCCCGAAATCTTTGTCTCTGATGATATCTGATTATAATAATAAGCAAGGCAAAAAAAGAAATAAAAGTGGTTACTGAAACTAGAATTAAAATTTCCAATTAATTTTTAAATCTTATTACAACTGGTTTGAGTTCGACAAAAATATTTTAGATTCCCATCTGGCGTATTGAATTATAATTATAATGGATGTGTTTGGTGGAGAGAATTTTAGGTCTGGTTAATGGTTAACACTAATAACTAATATATTAATTAAGTGACACAGACTGCGTGGACTTTACAATAGAGAAATGTTTTAAGGTAGAGTGGTATGAAAATGACATGTAGTAATTGGATGTATTGAACTGAATGCAACTGTTCTTTTTTATGGACTGTTCGTCGCTATATTTATACAGCTTCTCCCACTCCAGTCCGAGAGAGTGGTTGGAGCTTCTCTTTGCTCTCTTTGGTTGCTGACCTTCTCTTTGGTTGCTGTTACATAATTTATTACCAACAATTTAATATTCGTATCTTTTATAATTATTATAAAATCAATCATATTATTACCACGAGTATAATAAAGGTGAATATGATATTGATCTTATTAAGAAAATTAGCAATGAAATAAAAACAATAATGCATTTTAAATTAATAAAAAAAAAATATATTATTGCAATGTGATCTCAGCAGGAAATAAGATTAAATAAGGCAAAATGTTTGTCATTATGTATATTCCTTATATATACATTTTAATTAAGTTTCGACATTGTTTAACATTCGTTGATTTACCATTTATTTCAAAATATGGACATTTAAATGTAAAATAAAAATAATAAAAATGGACATTTAAATTAAATAAAAATTAAATTAAGAAAAATATATATATTTATAATAAATTTAATTTAATTTATATTATTTAATAGGTGCAGTGAAAATCAAATTATGTTCATATTACAATTTAGTGGCCTTATCATGTTGAGATTTGTATTGAACCATGTTGTTTTGCTAAGCAAGTTGTGATAGATACATTTTTCTGAGACATTATGAGGTTATAATATAATTACTTTATTCTATTCAATTCAGAGTGTACAGTGCTTTCCAATATATCATAATTGGAACTACACGTTTATTAATTTTATACAAAACTTCATTATACAATTACTGACAGCTGGCATAGAATTATCTCAGACAAATGAAATTTTGTAACCTATAACTAAACGTTTATAACTTATAAACTATCCTATAACTCTAAACGTTTATACTTAATACAAATCTAATCTTGCAAACGGCTGTTTTGTATAGACTGAATATCCTAATTCTCACTACGCATGTGTTAAATTTTGTACAGTCTTGTCCAAAAACTAGCTGAAATGAACTTTGGTAGTTTACTAACTGCAAATCCTGGCTCGAAATTGAACTCTAATTCGAGCTTCGGTCGTTTTAAAACGGTCAATCCTAGATTTGAGCAAAAAATTCACAATAGCCGTTTTCAGGTTTTGCGTCCACCATATACATCATGGAAATAGCTAAGCGATTAGCGTACTGGACTCCCATGGGGAGGACCCGGGTTCGAGTCCAGCTGTGCTACCCTTACATTTTTTTTTCCTAGGAGCCTCTACAGCTCACTGTCCGGTGACAGACAGTGTTGTCTGTAACGAGAGAACACTGTCCGGAGGCCGGCAGTGCACTGAGAAGGCTCCGGGCGCAAATGACCACAGATGCTGAGACGCCTTAAATTAAACAAAAAAAATCATTATTCACTCTTTTATTTATTTAATGTTTTTATATTATTATATTTGTTTGGAGGAAAAATAAGTGAATTTTAAGTTTTTTAAATTTGTTTTAGATGTTTTCCCTAAGATATTAGAAATATTCTAAAAGCCCATGCTTTATTCATTTGAATCAGCTAACAAATGGCACTACCTGCCTCAGGCGAATTGTTGGTAAATAGGCTCATAACTACTGTAAAATAAAAGTTATTTAAGACCAAATTATGAAAAAGAAAGAACATCGTGTAAAAAAAAAAAGTGCAAACATTAAAGATTCTTGTAATGGATTAATTTGTAATTAAGATTTAATAGGTTATGTTCAACATTTAACAACTCAGGAAGTCAGGATACCTTTGATGTATGCAACTTAAAAATATAGAGGATAATTGATTCAGAATCAATTTTAACAATTATTAACGCCACAAATATTATTGGGCGAATTATATTTTATTTCAAAGCAATCTGGAGAAACTCTGCTCATGCTCTTAACAATGACCTTCCATCAAGAGGAATAAGGCGGTCTCTTGTTAAAAATAGGAAGGATAGAGATGGTTCATTGTTTACCCCACTACTTGTGACTTTAGAGAATTTTGGCTAATAAAAAAGCGAAATTTATGTTGAAAATGTTTCAACCATTTTTTATCATTTTAAAAGTACAATTCTCTCTAATTTTATATTTAATTCTCTATCGCTAATCATATCCATTAAAATTTTATTTGAAACCAAATAGGGCCAGGCACAAAAGTCCAAGTGTTCAATTTGTCCTTTTTCTGGTAAATTAATTTTTAATTTACAATAGTTGACGATAGCGTATAATTTTTCGGTAGACTATCATTATCTCAAAATAAAAATGGGAGTTAAGATTATATCATTTCAACCTTTACTACAAATATAACCATTTTTCTATATAAGTTAGAAACTAAATTAGCACTAAGAGCTTAGGTTATCTATAATATTTTGTTAAATCTAATCATACAATTTTGTTTTCAATTATTATTAATTATATTCACGTGGAGTTAAGTTTCTTTCCAGACAACGGGATAAAAATGAGATAAAGATTAATCTAAACAACTATATCATCGATTAATTGGAAAACATTATTAATTATATTAGAAAACCAGTTACTCTAAAAGAAGCAGATTTGTCAAAAGACAAACTGTCTGTGTGACTCATGGCCACTACACATGAGCACATTATACTGTGAAACAAGTTTATAAAAGAATTCTAGTTTTTTTTTCCTTACATTTATGTGGTTACCTCAAATATCTACAACACTATAGGTTAGGTTAGGTTATGTTTTAAGATGAAGCATTGTCAGGTTAGTAGGTTTAATTTGGTTTAAATGATGACATCGTAGAATTGTAATTAGAACTGTTCATATTGTACCAGTTCAGTTAAATATTATTTAGCATAGTCTAAATCAGAACTATAATATCATTATAATACTTCTGAACTACAATTATTATAATACTCATATCTAATATAATTATTATAATAGGCGAATAATACGTGAATTAAAAGAACTTATTTTAAATATTTACTTTATAAAGACAAAGGAAATTTTAAACAGCTATCTATTAGTTTCCGTCAAATATTAATTAGTAGAAAGTTAAAAAACTTAATATTTTTTTCAAAGTAAAATGTCATTGTGTTAGATTAATTAAATTTACTTTCAAATTTATTTCTTTTCTATTCAGTTTTCAACTCTATTCTATTTTCTTATCAAATAACAGTCATAAATATCTGAGTCAAAAAATTAATCTGATTCAAACTAATTGTGTGCAGACTAATTTTAATCGTTCAAGAATCCATACCAGAATTCATCGTCAAAAAATTTTCATTAACCTGAGCGGGCACATTACTACAATTAAACTATCGGCAAAAGTAGCAAACGCCTGAGAGAACGAGGTTTGTTCCTTCATAATCTACATTCTTGTCTACTTCCGGGAAATTGTGAGTTCCGCCTTGTAGAGTTGAATCTAACGTACTCTGTCTTCTTGCAACTCCAATCCACACCATTTCTCTTGAAACGTGTTCTGTTACGCCACTTCTGGTCTTGCTTCCCCGAACATTCATTACAAGTGTTGCTCATTCTTTTGCTGCTCATTTATGGAACGTGGCCAAACCACCTTAACACAATGTCTTCGATTATCGTTTCAACTGCCTGACATTTATCTGCCTTATGTTTCAGATCCTTGACATGACTTGTCTTTTATTTTTCTCAAAAATCACCTCATCATGGCCAACTTTTGTCAACGTCCAGGATTCGTTAAAATATGTAAAACACTTAGGTCTTTGGGTTGATACCCGCGGCAGCGGTTTGTTATAAACCGACTTTTCGCCCATATTTTTCTCGAAACAATTTTTAACAAAAGTAATGGTTTATATGTATTTGTGCAGTTACGTTTAACTAAACATTTTTCGTCCTTATTTAGGGATCTTAAAATAGGTATACAAGAGCCGCAATAGGAAAAAAAAAAACAGATTACTAAATTCCTGAAAAACGAAGCGAAAATGACAACCACACAACTTATGAAATAAATAAATATGTTGTACACGTGAATAATATACTACGCAGTTTCAACTTTGTGAATATCTATTATTTTCAAACAAAAGTAATTGTTGTGAATGGAATCTATTTAGTGTTGTTGTTATTGTGTTAGTGTTGTTCAGGTGTTGTACAGACTGGATATATGTAGTGTAACACCTCTTGTAAGCACACTTTTATGAGTGCATTATCTGCAGTATAAGTTGGAGGATATTTTTAGAACACACGACATATTATCTCATTTTTCCATTATCTGAACAAACGAAGAAAACGTCATTTAAAAAAAAAAAACTCTTTTTATTTTAAGTGTGTTAAAATTTTCACAAGATTCTATTAATCTGGTATTAAATTAGACGTTCAAATCGCTTGAATTTAAAATAATTTAACTTAAGAAATTTGGCAACTCATTTTATTATTATCAAATTAAATAACTTTTAATATAAAGCCTAACAGCATTAGATTATAATAATCAAGAATCAAACACCAATGAAGACTAAAACCCAATGGGGAAACGACGGCCTGAATTGGAAGTTAAAAAGTTGCGAAAAACTCGGGAAATACTAAAAATAATGGTCTAGTGGTATTAATGGTCTAGTGGTATTATTTTTGTAATATGTTAAAGCTTAATAAATAAATAAATAAATAAATAAATAAATAAAATAAAATAAATGGTCTCTAACGATTTATGTCGTTATTCTCCTTGTGATCCCAATAGTTCCGTAAAGTTTAAGCATTTTGCGATTTTTTCCCGTTTGTTCAACCACGTAGTGCTCAGCTATTCTTAAAAATCAGTAGCTATCAAAATAATCAATTTTGCGAATAGAATTCCAAAAACAAAAGTTAAACAAAAATTGCTTGGAGAGATTGCTTCGTCATAGAAGATTTTGCTGGTCAATCAAATTCCATAACTTAATCAAAAGTTAATTTAAATGAAAAAGGAAACAAAAATGATCACCGAATAACATTTATGAAACATGATTAGTGAAAAGCTTTTATGATAACAGTAAATGAATGTCGTTTATATTGTTTATAAGGGTTTATGAGTGGGATCTACAGTCTTTTAAGTTGCCGCAGCCATTTTCATGAAAAATACCTGAGTTTCCGGGTTGAGACCGGAGTGGTTTGTTTGTTAGAAACCGACGTTTTGCCTATATTGTAATGAGCCTCTTCAGTGTCGTTGAACCTTGAGAGCTAATGAGATTGCTCCTCCATTCACACGACATTCTCTCACTGCAATTAATGCAAGTTAAGGAAAGATTGTCTATAAAATTATTTTTACTTTCTCTTACTCCTAGTAAGAGGAAGTATTGTAATCGTATCAAATTTTCGATATCGAATTTTTCCCGGAAATATCCGTTTTGAGGTCCCCTGAGTCCAAAAAAGTGGTTTTTAGCAAATGGTCTATGTGTGGGTACGTGAACAGCCTAGTTCAAAAACGAAAGACCGTAGAAAGCTGAAACTTGATATTCCGTTTAGGTATCACCATGGGATCTGACAGTGGGTCATCTGTCAAAATTCCTCAACCGGAAGTACCACTTTACTTGTTTTTTTTTTCTTTTTTGCGTTTTTCTCAAAAATGGGTCCGACGATTTTCTTTAAACATGATGTATCAACCACACATACAAAGAGCTACAACTTTTTGTTTGAAACATTTCTCCGGAAAAAAATCATATAACGGTACTTTTGGGGAAGGGGAGGGATTATGGTTTCCTCCAAAGTGCTATTCCAGTTTTTTAACACAATTCTATCATCTAAATAATATTAATTAGAATTAAATATATTTTCGAACTTCCCTGGTTTGAGGAAAATCGGATGACCGCGAAAAATGCTTTTTACTGAAAGTAGTGTTCAGCTTTCAGCTATTTTCTCTAAAACGGCTTCAACGATTTTCTTTAAACTTCAAATATTAACTACACATTCAGAGACCTATAATATTTATTTGCAATATTAAAATTCATTTAAGGGGACTATTGGGGGAGGGATGGGATTATGTTTTCCTCTAATATGCTATTTCTTTTCAACCAATGTTCTATACAATTCTGTCAACTAAATAATATTAATTAGCATTATATAAGTTGCCAGAATTCACAGTTTGAAGAAAATCGGTTGAGCGGAAGTGCGACTTTACTGAATAGGTTTTTCAGTTTTTTGTAGTGTGAGTGTTTCACTCCAGATTTTTCAAATTTTTTATTGTTGTAGGTGTTAGGGTGATGACATGAAAAGTTCTTAATATAATTTTGCTAATAACATTCTTTTTTTTTTTTTATAAACTTGATATTCCGTTTAGGTATCACCATGGGATCTGACAGTGGGTCATCTGTCAAAATTCCTCAACCGGAAGTACCACTTTACTTGTTTTTTTTTTTCTTTTTTGCGTTTTTCTCAAAAATGGGTCCGACGATTTTCTTTAAACATGATGTATCAACCACACATACAACGAGCTACAACTTTTATTTGAAACATTTCTCTGGGAAAATTCATTTAAGGGCATTTTTAGGGGAGGGGGTGGGGTGGTTACGTTTTTCTCTAAGGTCTATCATTGTTGATTATACAATTCTACCATCCAAAGAAAATTAATTAGAAATAAATAGATGGCCAAAATTCCGAGTTTCAAGGAAATAGTAAACCGGAAGTGCGCTTTTACTGAACAGTTTTTTCAGTTTTCCACGAATTTCGTTAAATTTGGTACACAAACTATAAAATTTGTATCAGAGACATTTTCCGTAGCAGCCTGCTTCATTTTGTGGTCATCGACCGGTTTCGGGCGTTCGCTCATCTTCAGGATGGGTTTGTCAGGGAATTGTATAATTATAAATAAAATAAATTATAAAAAATAAATATATAATTAGGGAATTGTATAATCAACTATGATAGCACCCTAGAGAAAAACGTAACCCCACCCCTCCCCTAAAAACGCCCTTAAATGAATTTTCCCTAAGAAATGTTTTAAATAAAAGTTGTACATCTTTGTATGTTTAGTTTATATAAGAAGTTACAAGAAAATCGTCGGAGCCATTTTTGAGAAAATCGCGCAAAAGTGAAAAAAATCATTTAGTAAAGTGGTAAAGTAAACGCACTTCCAGTTATCCGATTTTTTTCAACTCGGAATTTCAACAACATATTCAATTCTAATTAACATTATTTAGATGACAGAATTGCCTAATAAACTGAAAAACCACTTTAGATGAAAACCTAACCCCACCCCTCCCCCATAACTGCCCAGGAAAATGTCTCTGATGCTTTCTAGCTCTGCGGAACCAACCACCACAACAACTATAAAATTTGTCAATTATAATTTTGAGAACTGGAGTAAGAGAAAGTTGTGTGAGTGTTTCACACCAGATTTTTTCAAAAGTTTACTTGGGCTTGCTATAAAAATAAAAACCTGGAAGGGATAATTAATACATACCTGAGCGTAACTTGTGTGGTCCTCTGTCTCAACTAACAAAACGTACAGCGGTAGTTTAAAGTTTAATCTAACTGACTGACTGAATATATTGTACTGAAATAGTATTTTAGAGGAAACGCTAAACCCTTCTATTCCCTCCCCCACCCAAAAAAAAAAATCATTTCCGGGAAAATATTGCAAATAAAAGTGAGAGTTTAGATATAATACACGAAAATTCGAAGAGATGTTGCAGTGGTGGCTGACGTACCTTTTAGATGTACCTTATGTTTGTTTTGTTTTATGATTGCCTTGCGTTTATGATTTCTTAGTTGCATGTATTATGAATTTTGTCGATCAAAGGATAAATAGTTTTCTAAGTGTACTTTTTCAAAAACATTCATTTTTGTTATTAAAACATACCTACAATTTCAGGTGTGGGGTTAGAGGATACCCAGTTTAAATTTAATTGTGAAGTTAATCCGTAGGTATGGAAAAGTTAGAAGACAATCATTTTATTAAAACGAACATTTTGAATGCCAAGTTGAAAACTGTACTGGCCTTTCATAAATTGGTGTTCGAAGAAGATGGAAACAGAAATAGGAGAAGTAGACTTTGTAAGTTTACGGGTTTTCCCTTTAAGAAACTATCGAATGAATACAAAATTAAAATTGAGTGGATTAAAGAAAATATGAAGCAGGGTGAGTTATGTTTGATTAGCAATATTCTAGGCATAGACTTTGATGGTACCTTCGAAGAAATCTCGGAAAGGATAGTAAACAGTTTAATCGACTTTAGTTTGTTAAGTAGAGATGACGATGAATGGGATGAGGAATCCGGAGACGATGTTAATAATGAAGAAGAGGGAGATGAAAGTATCGCAAAGTGTGCGACTGCGAATGTTCCTGTTTTTAGATCTACCATGACATTTAAGGATGTTCAAGACAGTATACGGCCGTTCAATGGTGAAGATAATTTTTCAGTTGAAGTTTGGGTTGAAGAATTCGAACAAGTAGCTAGAATTATGCACTGGAACGATCTGGAGCAGTTTGTCTATGCTAAGAAATCATTGCAAGGTTTAGCGAAACTATGTATCCAGGGAGAGAGAAAACTAGTTTCATTTGAAAAACTTAAGAAAGTGTTGCTCGAAGAATTTTCGCAGAAAATAAACAGTGCTGAGCTACACGACAGGATGGCTAAGAGGCACATGAAGAGGGAAGAGTCCTTATTGCAATATTATCTTGTCATGAAAGAGATGGCATCAAGGGGAAACATTGAGAAAGAAGCTCTTATAAAGTATATTGTTGACGGAATACCCGATGCAACTCATAATAAAATAACACTTTATGAAGCTGCAAATTTAAAAGAGCTAAAGACAAAGTTACTCATTTACGATAAAATACGACCAAAATTTGCAAATAAACCATCATTGGCTTCAGGTAAATCTCATTTGTATAAAAAACCACCAGTTTCCAGTGGAATTCAGCTGAGATGTTTTAACTGTAATCAAGAAGGACACAGAGCGTCAGAGTGTAGGCGACCTAAGCGAGAGAAAGGAAGTTGCTACCACTGTGGAGAAATGGGACATCTTCGAGGTAGTTGCCCAAAGCTGAGGGATAGTAAGTTACCAAACGCCACAATGGTCATAGAGAAATCAACTCCTCAACCGTACGTAACTCCTATATTAATTGAAGGTTGTCATTTTACCAAGGTTTTGAATGCAGTTATAGATTCAGGTTCAGGAATATCTTTGATTGTTAATTCTATAATAGAATCTGGTAAAATTTTAGAAAAATGTAATCAAAATTTTGTCGGGATTAATAATTCTAAATTAAATGTGTTAGGCATGTTTAAGACAAAGATCTATTTGAAAGATTGTGATTTGTTATTGGACATTAACTTTTACGTTGTTGAGAACAATGCTATTCCTTATACTTGCTTGTTAGGTCGTGATTTTATTTCAAACAATAATATTTGTATTAAATTTACAGATAAAGCTACTATTTTGCCCAAAATTGATAATCAGAAAAATGAGGAGCTTGTCTCAGAGACAAAAGCTCTCATGCTGATAGATGATAAGGAGATATCAAGTGAACCACCGATTTTTGTAAACCAGAATCTAAGACAGAAAGATAAAAAACCGGTAATTGATATTGTTAATAATTATTTGACATGTGATAAACCTAAAACACCTGATAATAATATTGAAGTTGAAATTAACGTAATTTCTAACCATGAACCTTTCAATTTTCGTCCGAGGAGATTATCCCACTCAGAAAAAATTAAATTGCAAAACATAATTGATGACTTAATGTCGCGGGGCATTATTCGCGAAAGTAATTCCCCTTACGCCTCCCCTATCGTATTGGTTCGGAAAAAAACAGGTGAATTGAGACTTTGTGTAGACTATAGAGAGCTCAATAAAATCACAATTAAGGTTAGATATCCCTTACCCTTAATAGATGATCCATTAGATAGGTTGCATGGAAAAAATTATTTCACCAAACTGGATTTAAAAAATGCTTTTCACCAGCTTAATATTGCTGAGTCCTCAGTGAAATATACTTCTTTTATTACCCCATTAGGACGGTATGAGTACCTAAAGATCCCTTTCGGATGGTGCAACAGTCCAGCCAGTTTTACCAGATTTATAAATCAAATCTTCAGAAAGTTAATTTTAGATTCCAAAATATGTGTATTCTTAGATGATTTGTTGATAGCCACAGTTACGATTGAACAAAATTTAGAAATATTACGTGAAGTTATGGGGCTCTTGGTAAATAATTTGTTAGAAGTTAGGCTAGATAAATGTGTTTTTCTGATGACTGCAATCTCTTATTTAGGGTATACCGTGGATTCTAAGGGAATCTCTCCTAGCATGGAACATATAGATTCTGTATTAAATTACCCGATTCCAAAAAATACTAAGGACGTACACAGCTTTCTAGGTTTGGTAAGCTATTTCAGACGATTCATACCCAATTTTTCTGTCCTAGCTACCCCTTTATATGAATTAATTAAGAAATCTGTACCATTTGTGTTTCAAAAAGAACAGCTTGATTCTTTTAATTGTTTAAAAAATTGTTTAGTTTTACCGCCAATTTTGTCAATATATTCGCCAACCGCGGTAACAGAGCTACATTGTGATGCAAGCTCGTTGGGTTTCGGATCAGTGTTATTGCAAAAACAACAGGATAATAAATTTCATCCAGTTTGCTATTTTAGTAAGCGTACGACCGTTGTGGAATCTAAGTATCACAGTTTTGAATTGGAATGTCTCTGTATTGTATATTCTCTGAAACGTTTTCACATCTACTTATCCGGAATTCATTTTAAAATATACACTGACTGTGACAGTTTAAGGCTTACATTGAGCAAAAAAGATATCAATCCGAGAATCGCGAGGTGGGCATTATTTTTGCAAAACTATGATTATAAAATTGAGCATCGGGCGGGCTCAAAAATGGGTCATGTTGATGCATTAAGTAGGTGTCACAACCTTTTAGTCTTGTTTGAGAATACTTTTGAGCAGAATCTAGCTTTTCAACAATCACAAGATGTGGGTATATCAAAAATTAGAGAATACTTAGAATCAAACCAACATAAAAAATTTGAGTTGAGAAATGGGATGGTGTATAGAAAAAATCATGGCAAACTTTTGTTTTTTGTCCCAGCCAGTATGGAAGGGAGTGTACTGAGAATGTATCATGATGATGTAGAGCATTTGGGTACTGATAAAATTATGGAATTAGTGACTAGATCCTATTGGTTCCCAAACATGAGGGAAAAAATTGCAAACTATATTAGGAATTGTCTCAAATGTATAATTTATTCCCCAAACTCTGGTAAGAAAGAGGCTGAACTACATAACATTGATAAGGGTAATAAACCCTTTACACATTTGCATATTGACCATCTTGGTCCTCTAGAAAAAACTTCCAAAGGTTACAAATATATTTTCGAAGCAATAGACGTTTCACAAAATTCATTAAGTTGTTCCCATGCAAGAGTACTTGCTCAAACGAGGTAATAAAACATCTAAATAGTTATTTTATTAACTATAGCCAACCAATTAAAATCATATCGGACAGGGGCACCTCATTCACCTCGAATGCTTTTAAAGAATTCGCAGAGAGTAGAGGAATTAAGCATTCCTTAATAGCTACGGCTACACCGCGGGCTAATGGCCAGATTGAGCGATATAACAGAGATATTGTCCCTATTTTATCAAAAATTTGTGAACAGTCAAATAGGTGGGACTTGGCGCTACCACAAGTAGAATTCGCTTTAAATAATACAGTGAACCGTTCTATTGATAACACTCCCAGTAGATTATTGTTTGGAGTTGACCAACGTGGAAACGTCCAAGATTTCTTAAGACTATATTTGGAGAATTTGAACGTGAAGGATAGGATTTTAGAGGAATATAGGAACAAGGCGGCTAAAATAATTAAAGATAACCAAGATGCCAATAAAATCTATTTCGATAAGAGACATAAGACTCCTAAGAAATATAAAGTTGGGGATTTCGTCGTGATAGTAAATACCGATAGTCACCCCAGGGGTAAATAAAAAATTGATCCCGAAAAATCGTGGTCCTTATGTGATAGCCAAAGTCCTCACCAATGACAGATATTTGGTAAGAGACGTGGATGGTTTCCAGATAACAAGCATACCGTTTGAAGGGGTATTTGAATCAGGGCGAATGAGGCCATGGCAAGAGAAATCAAATTCTGCATTGGATTCTGGTGAATTTCAACTTGATCTTGGTAGGCGTGATGACCCTGGTGGTAATGGATCTGATCATGACGCGGTCGATCACTGGTGTCAGATTGGCCGAGTTGTAGAAGTATTTTTAAATGTTTTATTTTAATTATATTAATTGTAAAAAATATATATGTGGCAGTGGTGGCTGACGTACCTTTTAGATGTATGTACCTTATGTTTGTTTTGTTTTATGATTGCCTTGCGTTTATGATTTCTTAGTTGCATGTATTATGAATTTTGTCGATTAAAGGATAAATAGTTTTCTAAGTGTACTTTTTCAAAAACATTCATTTTTGTTATTAAAACATACCTACAATACAGAAGTTGGAGAGGATGAAAAAACAACTAAGTATGTAGATTTAAAATATATAATTAAAATAACCAATATATGTCAAAACTCAATAAATACAATATTGAGATATAACAACATATTAAGTGTCTTGTCATTTAGGAGAAATTTAGAAACTTACATATTTTACACATTTTCTGACTTGACGAAGGTTGGGTTTCTTGGGGCACTTCCACCACTCACTGCTGTAACATGGCTTTTTCTAATTAAAGATTTCACTCCTTTTACGGTATAAATTTTAAACTGAACTCTTCCCTAATAGGGTCCACCTTATATATTGTACCTCCACCCCGGGGAAAGTGAGAAGAGGGAAATTCCCTTTTATTGTAAGTAAAGGTATTCAACCTTTCTAACTGTCCTTCATTGTTAGAGGCAAGCCAAAGCTCTGGACTCCCACGCTCTGTTTGCAGCAGCACTTAGGTGGCAAAGTCAACATCTAGGCAGGCTAGAGTTATTCGACGTTCCAGATCTTCGACTGAAGCCACGGGATTAAGGTTACTGTACACTTCTTTTGTAGATATCCCCACAATAAGGTAATTTTGACATTAAACTGAAATTTGTTTTTCATATTTTAAATTATCATAACTTTTCAATTTTTCCCCAATTCCCCCAAAAGGTCTACACATTACAATTTATATAGGGTGACCAGAGTTATATGCACCACCTACTTTTTTTTTAAACGGCGGGAAATTTCGAAAAAATAGAAAACACGTATTTAATCATTTTTAGTCTAGTTTATTTTCAGTGATTGATCCATTTTTTTAAACCCCAATATCCCGAGATACAGCATCCAACTTTTTTTTTTCAAATGGAACATTATATTTTTTTTTGCATATTTTTATAGTACTTGAGCTCCTAAAAAAAAACAAAAAAAAAAAATTTAAATCGGTTAGGTTTTTGAAAAGTTATGTGGTAATTTAAAACATGAAAAACAAATTTCAGTTTAATGTCAAAATTACCTTATTTTTTTTTTAAAGAAGCTGTTCAAACTGGGCACCATCAACGGATAGGCAAGCCAAAGCTCTGGACTCCCACGCTCTGTTTGTAGCAGCACTTGTGGCAAAGTCAACATCTAGGCAGGCTAGAGTTATTCGACGTTCCAGATCTTCGACTGAAGCCACGGGATTAAGGTTACTGTACACTTTATTTTTTAGATATCCCCACAAAAAATAGTACATTGGGGTTAAGTCCGGAGATCGAGGTGGCCTTTGGATCGGACCATGAGTTCCTAACCACTTTTCATGGAAATTTCTGTCCAGGTAACGTCGAGCAACTCTCGCATTATGTGCCGGGCAACCATCTTGTTGAAAATACATATCTAGCCGACGTTTTAGTAGAGGAACATCTTCAAGCAGAACTGGCAAAATGTCTCTTAAAAAAGTTAGATACCTTTCACCAGTTAAGTTCTCTCTGTAGAAGTTTGGGCCTATTAGTTGGTTTCCTAAAACTCCACACCAAACGTTTGCAGAAAAAAACAACCTGATGGCGTGTGGCGAAGGTAACTTGTGGATTTTCTTCTGCCCATATTCTAAAGTTCCAACGATTAAGAAGGCCATTGTTGGTAAACTTTGATTCATCAGTCCATAAAATTGTGCATTTTTTGTCCATTTTTTGTGGGGATATCTACAAAAGAAGTGTACAGTAACCTTAATCCCATGGCTTCAGTCGAAGATCTGGAACGTCGAATAACTCTAGCCTGCCTAGATGTTGACTTTGCCACCTAAGTGCTGCTGCAAACAGAGCGTGGGAGTCCAGAGCTTTGGCTTGCCTATCCGTTGATGGTGCCCAGTTTGAAGAGCTTCTTTAAAGAAAAAATAAGGTAATTTTGACATTAAACTGAAATTTGTTTTTCATATTTTAAATTATCATAACTTTTAAAAAGCCTAACCGATTTAAATTTTTTTTTTGTTTAGGAGCTGTACTATAAAAATATGCAAAAAAAAAATATAATGTTCCATTTGAAAAAGAAAGTTGGATGCTGTATCTCGGGATATTGGGGTTTAAAAAAATGGATCAATCACTGAAAATAAACTAGACTAAAAATGATTAAATACGTGTTCTATTTTTTCGAAATTTCCCGCCGTTTAAAAAAAAAGTGGGTGGAGCATATAACTGTGGTCACCCTATATATATATATATATATACCATAAAAATTTCGGACTCAAGGACCTCAAGTCTTGTATTTCCGGTAAAAACTCAATTTCGAAATTCAGACATGTTCGCAATACTTCCATTTCTTACTTATTTGGAACTAGATAAGCGAAAGTAATAATTTAAATTTACAAATTGAGAGAAAAATATTTCTCATGCATTTCTATCTTAACAAGAATTAATCTTCTAAAGAGAATAACAAGGCTAGCGAAAATTTTAGAATATAAAGTAATTCTGCATAATCCAAAACAACAATTTTATGAAATAAAAAAAAAAAAAATTCAATTTTCTCAAATAAACTTTATCATTTTATTTTTTATATTGTCTAAAAACTTTATTTTAAATAAATTAACAAACTGTAACATTTATTTACCACAATATTTAGTTGCAACCATAAATGAAATAGAAACAATAATAATGAAACTATTTCTGGTTTAGGTTTTCTATTATGTAATTTTCAAGAACTTGTGAATCATAATGAGCTTTCTTTAATTATAAAGGGAGCCTTGAATAAGATAATTTAACATGAATTTGAGGTCAAGAAGATATGTTGCATTAAAATGGTAATAAATAATAAAATAAAATTCTACGATTAAGAGTCTAAAAAAACTTTAGCAATATAATCTTTCTTATATATATATATATATATATATATATCGTAGGCAACTTTGGAATATCTTTGAAATTGTTTATTTATTAATCGGAAGATTGTAGACGTAATAAATACGTTATTCATTGTTTTTTTATATATAAAATTTACTTCCTTCCCCAACTCTTTATGATAAAATTTCCTAAAATAGAAGTTCATAGTGATATCTGTATTTTTCTAACAGCACACCTTTTGCTTTCGATATTTTAAAAATTATCTACCTTCTAGTAACAAACTTAACAAAATGTTACATTCTAAAGTTACATTTCAGGTAGTAATATGGCTATAAAAGGCTAATAAGCATGAAATAAAAGCCTTTCAAATAAAACATACGAAATAAAACTTATCCCGATCAGGGCAGGTCATTATTGTGGATATAAAGCTTCTCACCCCATAGCAAAGGACTGTTTTCTACCCCTATATTTATAGCACACAATACAATTCTTTAAGTCAATTTAGACCGAATAAACGAAGAATATTCTACAACTCCACCAGTTGGATAACTCAGTACAACCAAGTCCTTCACAAGTGTATGGAACACCCCATCAGCTGTCTTTTCAAATATGATGACCATGGTTCCACAGTTCCACAATACTGTCCACCCAAAAGCGTCTTCATAAAAGCAGGTTCTTCCTTGTGACCGTATAAAACTATGGTTAAATAGGAAAATATTTAAAAATTTTTATTTACGTGGGTCATTCAAAAAGTAACCAAACAAAGCACTGTAGGTCAATAACGATTTATTTAATCAATACAAAACTTTGGCTACTTTTCAGTATAGTACCCAGAAACATTTATATACACTTATCCCATCGTTCTTCTAATTTGGATAAAAGACTTTGGGTTGATCTTGAAGCCACTTTTGCACCTGATTTTTAACTTCTTCATTGGATTGAAAATGTTTCCCACGTAGAGCCTCTTTAAGGGGTCCAAGCAAATGGAAGTCGGATGGGCCGGATCCGGGGCTGTAGGGGGGGGGGATGTGAAAGGATCTCCAATCACACCACTTTTTCTTGGTTTCATTGTGGGCGTCCGTAAGTTGTGTTGGAACCCATCTCGCACAAGTTTTCATGTACTGCATCTTATTCTAAATAATGTTATGGACAGTTCAAACACTCGCGTGCAACTTTTTCAGCTATCAGTTCACCAGTAATACGCCTGTTGTCCTGAATTAACGCGTTAATGCGAGATTGGAGGGAGAAAGTTGCAACTTCAAGCGGTCGTCCACTACGTTGCTCGTCACAGACGCTTACACGGCCACTCTTAAACTGTTCTACTCATTTGGAAACATTCGAACGGTTCAAACAATTATTCCCGTATACTGTCAACATTCTTTCGTGGATTTCCCTATTTTTGATACCCTCTGCAACTAAAAATCTAATCACTGAGCGTTGTTCTTCCGAGGTGCATTGTTCGAGCGGAATCGCCATTGTGAACTGAATACATTTGTGGTTATGCTTACCAAATATTCTCGAACAGATGATGAGAAACTAAGTACAAGGATGCCAACTTGATGCACTGAAACAATTGTGTTTATTTAAACAAACCGTTTCTGAGCAACAGCGATTTGTCTCGTTACATATTGAATGACCCTCGTAATTTATAAGATAAATTCAATCCTGTATTTAGCACTAATAGCAACTATTATATGTAGTGATGTTTATATTCTAAGTTATTTACAGTAAGACTAATAGGTGCGCGCTCTTAGGTATGTGTGTGTGTGTAGTGTGTCAGTGAGTAGTCGTCACTTGGCCTCATATAGCCCCATTGTTAGTCTTCCTTTATTCGGGCATTGTCGGATTTTTATTTTCTCTAACCGCTGTTAGAGGAAATATTGCAATCATGTCAAATTTTCGATATCGAGTTTTTACCGGAAATACACGTTTTTGAAGTCCCCTGAGTCCAATAAAGATGGTTTCTAGAAGATGGTGTGTGTTCCTGACTGTGTATGTATGTGAACAGCTTATCTCAATAACGAAAAATCGCAGAAAGTTCATATTTGACAATCCATTTGAGATCGACCATGAACCCGACCAAGGATCTTACCTGCCAAAATACCTCAACCGGAAGTACCACTTTAATGAATTGATTTTTCAGTTGTTTTGTGATTTTCTCGAAAACGGGTGCAACAATTTCCTTCAATTGTTGTGGTTGGTTCCGCAGAGCTGACAAGCATTAGAGATATTTTCCGTGATAGCCTGCTACTTTTTGTGGTCATCGATCGGTTTCGGGCGTTCGCCTATCTTCAGGATGCGTTTATCAAACAGTGTGATAGCACAGACTTCATTTAAAGAAGTTTTGAGGAGGGGAAAGTTAGAAGGAAAATTAGAAGAGAAAGTTGTGTGAGTGTTTCACTCTAGGTTTTTTTTACAGAGGTGTACTATGTGGGCCAGTTCTGTTGGCGAAGAAGCAGACGTTCCATACAGCTCAAAATTGTAGCAAATAAAAAAAAAACCTTTATAACCACACCAAAGAATAGAAGGAAATTAGCGATAGAGAAATAATGTAACAAATTTTTCTTACCATTAACAAAAAAACCACTTAAGAAAAAATAAAAATAAAATAAAACCGTTAGCGTGGCTACCATATCAGCAAAGAAAATACAATAAAATTATTTCTTCTCTTTCTAAATGAATTCTGAATTTAGGTTTTTGGCTGAAGAAGGCTTTAGGATTTCGTGTTGAAATACTGAACTTTTTTTGGGGGTATAATTTTTCCTATATGTAATATAATTTTTCCTATTTGAGTTTTTTTATTATAAGTAATTATGTTTTTCAAGATTCTTTCCTCTTTTGTACAATAACTATAGATAAAATTTATTATAAATATTTTCCAGGGCCTAGATTTAGATTCATTTAGAATTTGGGTGTGATTTAACTTTTTTTTCTTAATAAATCATTGCAGACTCTGTAAATAATCATAATGGTGCTATTCTTTGGTACTAGATAGCAGCACAGCCAGCTCTTTTCTTTACATCAATACTAGCAAATTTCTATTTTGTTCTATTACTTTCTTATATTTTTATTATTTAATTTGTTCATGCAAATTTGGTTCAAAATAGCGAGGCGTCTAGACTATATAATTTCATTATTGATTTGTATAATTCCATTTTTTAAGGAATTATTTTGTTTTTTGTTTCTGTTTATTTACTTAATTTTATTTTGTTATGTGATAATTTCTCTTTCTTGGGAGACTTTACTAATACCGCCCATCATTACTACAGCTTAGCCGAGGCACTATCAAATTCTAGCAGGCAAAGTTCTAGTGTAACAACCTTTCGCTCTGACAATCTTACTCTAGGCTCAGGCCCATATTCAGATGCATCCAGGATTTATCAAACATCTAATGGTGACACAAAGCTGACATGATAACAAAATGTAGAGCAGCATTTCGTTTCCAGTAAAGCTCTTCATCACATGTCACCTAACAAATTAGTGTCAAAACTTAAGCTATCCACTACAGCTATGAAAAACAATTGCTACCTATTTTAAGTGTTGCCTATGATTCGGAGAAAATGACAATTTTTGACATTCTTCAATCTCCATCATAAGTTCTCAACCGTACAACTTTGAATACCCGCTGTTTTCTTATGGAAATGTGGTATTATTGGGGTATCTAAATCTTAACCTTCCGTTATAGCTCCAAAATGAAATTAGCACTACATCATTCCTAGCGAGCTTTCCAAAGAGGAGACAACGCTACCTCGAATTTAAGCATTTACACAAAACAATGAGTCAATAGAGAGCATATTCTGCTACAAAAGAGAGATTAATTAATTGGCCATTGTGATTTAATATATTTTAAAAAAGTACTAATTATTTTGAATGCAATGATTTTCCCTGTAACTGATTTTATCGATAAGTTATGGTTTATAGTTAAATATTCAGCTTTAATACCGTTTCTTATGAACGTTTGCGTAAATAAATAATACATTGATAAGAATCACTTTAATGAAAAATGATCTTACTTCCTTCAGTACTTAATTCTATATCAAGCTACTTACTATATATACAACTAATAAATGTAGTGTCTGATAAACTCGCCAAGTTCATTTAATTGTGAAATTGACTGATTATTTTTAAGAAAATATCATACAGGTTTATTTTAAACAAACAAAAATCTTGGCACAAGTAAAAATAGTTTTTTTATTTTATTTTCTCATGATTTATGAGCAACTTTATTACCAATGTGCACAGTATTTTTCCCAATTTACTTGAAAATTATTATGGCTTCTTATATGTATCTGTATGGTTGCTGTAACTATAAACAAAACTAAGAATAAAGCAAGATATTTCTAAAATAAAAAAAAGTAGATAGGCGAGAGACTATTAGTAATAAACTTGGCTAACTGAAGCGCTACTATGCAAGGCTGATGTAGAATTATGTAAATAAAAATATATATTATTATCTGAGTACTTTCCAATTAAAAAAAAATTTATACGCAACCCTTCCTTTTTGATTGGTTAATAAACAAAACAAAAAAATGACAAGCTTGTTGTCTTTCTTACTAACAAAATAGCTTGTAAAATAATTTGACAAAATTAAAAAATGTATAAATATATATTAAACATTGTGATTAAGATAAAAGGTCAACTTTTATTTGTTCAGCCTTAATAAGAAAAGATTTTCTGAGACAAATCTGCATATTATGTATTTGTATTTTATTTTATTTCGAAAAACTTGCAATAATGATTAAAATCAAATACATAATAATAGAAGACAAAATGCTACAATTTAACAAAAAGAGTTTATTTCAAATAACGAACTGTCAAATCTTTGTTGTCCATCCCAGTTTAATATTAAAAAATATTTTTATTTCTTTTATTTGTGTAGATTCCCCTACAGAAGGCGACAACGTTCGCCGAAACATCAGGCATAAAATAAATAAAATACCCCTTCCAAAAAAAAGAAAGGAAAAAATTCTTGTTTTTTTCATTGTACAACAAAGTTAACAAAAATAAATTTCAAATATTATTTTCAAATAGTTCATAAATGTTTCTGAGGACATACATGTCATCATATTCATCCTATTCCATATAAACTGTCGAAATATCATGATTTCTACACACACAAAAATTGATTATGAAAGAACTGTGAACAGAAAAAAACGGTTAGGTAGCAGTAAATAACATCCAGAGGTAAATCAATTTGACCCATTTTTCTGAAATACCAACACCGCTTTTTATCTTATTTCCTTTAAAATAATCAATTTTATTTCATATCATTAAAATTTGCAATTGATATTCTGAATGAAGTGACGAGAGTGAATGGAGTTTACAATAAATCTCCTAGTTGCTTGTCGACTACAAAAATTGTTACAACCAGCATTCTTTCTAGAAAAAGTAGCCGAATCTTCTTTATTTGTTGTCAGAACTAAGGAGTTGGAAGAAAACATATCCAACAATTTTTATCCTTTCCAAAAGTATATATAAAATAAAGTAATTAAGTATAAAGTATTAAGTATATTACTTATTAAAATAAAATATTACATAAAGTATTTAAAAATAATCTGATGTTTCGATAGTTTAAAACCTTCAAAAATTAATTAAACCAATTTAATATATATATGTGTGTGTGTATGTATTGTAGTAATATTTACTCTAATGATTCCTTCATGTTTTCATAATGTTAAACTTAGTGCGGACCTTGACATTAATTCAGGTCTTGGACCCGGGCCCCTTCTAAAAATAAACAGTTCACCCCCACTATAGGTAACTACGTAAGTTACACTAATATTATTAAAAAATTATATACAGATTTTTTTTTGTTACATCTCATTTATTCAAACATTTTGGAAGGTGTATATTATTCTCCCTACTTCTACTTTAGTCTTGCTTACTTAGATTTACTTACTTACTTAGACAATATTTATGCAATGTTTCAATTGTTCATTTTATTTTTACATTATTTTTTAAAATATAGATACCCATTTAATAAATAAATGTGGCATAGAAACAAATATATGGAATGAAACACTTAATTGACTTGCCTACATTATTAGGATTACATATTAATCTATTAAAACTATTCCAATTGACAAAATTTCTACAGACTTAAATCTAATACTAAACATTTAATTGGTTTTTAGCCTGAGGAAGAAATATAAGTAGTGGGCATTATAGTTGGTTAGCATTTAAGGTGAGTATTGTAAAGTTTTTATTCGAATGTAATTCGGATTGTATAGTAGCGGCCTAGGACAGGTTACAATTTAAACATAAGCTTAATTTACAAATTTCCAGAATCCGCTACGTTAAAATTTTTGGGAAAAATGATTCCAATATAAATGATAGTTTTTATATAATATATATGTAGCAATTTAGCATAGAAAGTTTTAAAAAAATTGTCGCTTTCTTGAAAAACTCAGGAATCTATTTCTTAAATTAGCACTTTCCATTAAACGAAACATGGATTTTAACATCGCAGGAAGGGGAAAAGCTAAGTGGTTAGCCTAATGGACTCCCACGCGGAGATCCCGGGTCGAGTTTAGCTAGGCTGCCCTCAGATTTGTTCTTCCTAGGAGCCTCTACAGCTCACCGTTCAGTGATGGACTGTTCCTTGTCTAGGAACAGAGAACACTGTCCGGAGGCCGGTAATGCACTGAGAAAGCTCTAGGTGCTAAATAACTCATGACGTTGACGCTCCTTAAATTAAAAAAAAAAACTTACATAGTTGGTAGAACCGTACATTGTACTGAAGTGGTACTTAGAAAGTTCCTTAGTAGAAAACTTCATAAATCAATTTTCTTAGAAAAATGTTTCAATTATAAGTGATAGACCTATATGTGTATAGTTAATATGCGAAGTTTAATCCAAAACCGTTGGAACTTTTTCCGAGAAAGTGCCAAAGAACTGAAAAAAAAAAAAATATTCAGTAAAGTCGCTCATCTCCAAGAGTAACCAATGTCGATAATTACCAGTGATTAATGTTGACCAAAACCTTTATACCGGATGCGGTGTCGATTTCTGGACTATTAACGCTGCTACGGCGAGAAATGTAATGACTCGAATCCGAGACATAGGTAAATAGGCTAGTCCATTGCGCTACACAGAATTAATCTTGCCCCTATTGGCGAGTAATATTTATTGTTAATTCAAGAAAAAATACTTTGGATTGGTTTTGTTGAGAATGAAAACGAAATAACCATTCAAAGTGCTTCAATGGATGCAGCATAATCAATAAGTTGCATATGTAGCAGACCCCGCTCTAGGGGCGGGCTACCCGGACATTTGTCAGGGCGCCATTTTGGCTGTAAGTGTGGGAAAAATATTTTTGTGTTAAATACTCCAATTTCACTCATCGATTTTTTCGTTCGCTAAAAATTTATAGTGCGTGGCGTATTTATATAGCTTATGTGTTAAAGCTAAAAATATTTACTTTATTATTGAAAAATTATCGCAGAATTTGTAAAGGACGATGCTTGAACTTCTCTGAACAAAATAGCATTAGCATGCAGTGTGCTGCTTCAGCTTGTTCATTGAACATGCATAGACTTGCTTAATAAAATATTGTACACTGCTGGTAAAAAGTTTGGACCACCTAGAATAAAAATGTATTATATTTATTTTTGTTAATTCAATGATTTGTTATGAATGAAATAAAATGTCAGCAATTCAAAAATGTTATATTTAATCTATATACAAATTCATTACAAAGTGTAAATCTTTCCCAAAAATAAATTTCGACTAAACGGCTTTTTCATCAAAATGACCACCTCTCCGCTTAATTACCTCTCTTATAATTCAAGGCATTCTCTCAATCAATGTATTGATTGTTTCGAATTCAATATTACTCCACACACTGTACAGTATCTACCACAGAACATTTAGAGAATTAGGGCACTTCAGACGAACTTTCCCATCTAGCTCATCCCACAAAAATTCAATTGGGTTCAAGTCCAGGGATTGCGACGGCCAGACCATATTGACACATATTTTTCATCTTCTTTTTCCTTAAGGTATTGTCTACATAATTTGGAAGTATGTTTAGGGTCACTGTCCTGTTGCATAATGATTTTTCCTCAATCAATCGCTGACCGCAGGGTAAGACGTGATTTTCTAAAATACTTTTATAATTTTCTTTTCTCATTTTCCGTCAATACGGACGAGATCACCTATTCCATAGCCTGAAAAACATCCCCAAACCACGACCGAGCCCTCTCTGTGTATAACGGTGGGTATTATGCATTGTGGATGCAGTTTTTCTGAGCTGAAAGGTTTCCTCCAACCTTTTACTGTGAAGTCTTTGTATTTCAAGCCCACTCTGAACGTTTCTTCTTGTTTGCACCCTTCAATAATGATTTCAGCGTTGCAACTCTTCGTATTAAGTTCGCTTGACGAAGTTGCCTTTGAACAGTTGAGATAGGAATGGGCCTCGAACTTGTTTTAATAACTTCCCCTCTGATTTTTGGAGGCTGTGAGTCGTCTGTTTCTTTTACTTCATAAAATAATGAACTTATCCTCAGTTGTGGTTGTTGATTTTGGTCTCCCGAGCGGTGTAAATCTTCATATCACCATATTTTTTATAACCGTTTGATAGCCCAGTGAAGACCATTTTTTGAAATTTTAAGTTCAGCCGTTATTTTTCGTTCTGATTTCCCTATTTTATGTAAAGTTTATATGGCACTTCTGATAGCAACACTAAGTTCTTTAACTTTGCCCATTTTGTATTAATTCAAAAGAGGAAAAATCAGCGTTACTATAAGATGTACTCGTAAACCGTGAAGATATACTCGCAACCGTGAAGAATACTCGTAAACGCAAAAAGATATACTCGTAAACCGTGAAGCTCAAGGGAACTAATCCCATAAATAAAATAGAATAAAAAGTAAGTAAATAATGATTTGTTGACAAACAATACAAAGTCCTAATCTATAAACAGAATCAATAATTTGAAAGAAATTATTCTCCGTGAATTACTAACAAATCCAAGAGGTAAGTGATTTCTCAAAGGGAAAAGTGTATATTATGTTAGATTGGATGGAGGAGGGACACGCCTCATTCCACTGCGACCTTCTTTGAGAGGTCTATTGTGTATCTCCTGGGTATGACATCCCTCACCTTCGCCCTCTTAATCAGGCCTAGCAGAGCTGAAAGTGGCTCCGTCATGATGTCCCTTGTCCTTGTTGAATTCTTATCACTTTTATTTGCCACATTTTTTTGAAGGAACAACAGCAATATGCTTTTCTCTGAATTATCACTAAAATAACTGATGACTGATGAAGTCCCGAAATAAAACTTTTGAGACAAACAAATAATGCGAAAAATAAAATTCAAACAAAGGTCGTACAAGAAAAAAATTATGTTCCTAATCAAAATGGTGCTCTGTTGACAAAGTCTGCATTTTCCCTCATAGTCTAGATTTGACATCCCTAAATTTGTTTAGTCTACTGCCGCTATTTAGGAAAAAGAAATCTGGTATAAAACAATCACCCTTCATTCCTTTATTGTATAATTCATTTGCAAATAAACGGTTAGTGGACATGTATTACAGATAAATAAAGGAGGCGAGGATTATACTATTTACCTAAATAAGATTGCATTATATGATAGCAAGCTCTCTATCAGTCCAGTAGCAATGCTTGTGACGGCAATTTCCAGAGCAATTTAAGTTCTCGGGATAGAACACCTTACACAATTATTTGAAGAATATTGTAAATCGGTATTATATAATAAATACATGTAACTTAATAAGAGAGAAAACAACTTAATTAATTTTAGAGTCACAATTAGTCCCCTTTAACAAATAATTGAATAATTAATAAAAGACATAAAAAAAGATAGAGCTAAGGAACAAATATAAAATTTTTCTTTTTTCTAAGTGCTTTAAGAATGTAATTTGTTGTAGATGAAGTTTATACTAAAAAATTAGGACTGCATTCTTATAAAACAAACAAGAAAAATTCAAATTTTACATTTTAGTTGAAATAAAAATAAATTGTTAAAAACAAATACAATTAACTTTCTGAATTCACCGCTAGGTAACAGCACTTACTTAACCTAGAATTTGTAGTAGTTCAAATGATTGCCGCTAGAAAGCATAAGCTTCTAGATATACTTCTAGATATGTAGTTCTAAAATTTGCCACCCGATCACAGCGCCATCCTTTGTTGTAAAAAAAATTAAAATGCGTCTTAGAGAAGGGACGAGTAGTGGTTAAAAATCTTTGGAAGTAGCGACACCTAGTGACAAACTATATAACCATAAATAAAATTGATTTCTCAGTAGGTGTTGTTATCTGGTGGCCATGTTTATAACTAAAATATACTGATTTTAATTAGTTACTTTATTAATTAGAAAACAAAAAAAATCTGGTGTGGAACACTCATACAAGTTTCTCTTATTCCAGTTTTCAAAATTGTAATCGACAAACTTTATGGTTAGTACACCAAATTTAATAAAATTCCTCGGTGTTTTTATGGAGAAAATCACAAAAACTGAAAAAAATGTACAAATTAGATGTACATTATAATTGAAAAAAAAGAAGCGTACACTTCATTTTTAAACTAGAAATAAACGAACAATTAATTATATTAATAAAATACAAATATTTATTTATCTTTTTTCCTCATTATATTTTTTCGCAAGCTATTAAGATAATTCTTGGCATATTATTTGCCAAAATATTTTTGTGGATTAATGCTTAATATAATATTTTTCCCTCCTTTCTTTTTCATGATAGGGTTCAGATTTTTTCATTTTTTCATCTAGAAGCTATAAAGAGCTACGAATATTAATATTATCGTATGTAATAACTTAGATACAATGTTAAAATGAGAAATTTTTAGACTATAGAAGGAATCCATTGTATATAATCATTATTTTTATAAGCATTTATCTGTACCAATAGTTCAAGAACTTTTATCTAAATCTTGTCAATAAAATTTATGGGCTAATTTCATTTGTTGTTTTGATTGAATATTGTATTGGATATATTTTTGAAAGCAGCTTCAAAATCTCTTGAAATGGCTGGTCCAATTGCTTGAAACATTTCTTGAGAAATTTCATTCAATATTTTTGTATTTATTGGCTAAAGAAACTATACATTTCTATAGCAAGACATTGACCTATGCTGAAAGCTGAACGAAAAATACAAACATTACAAGAAGAAACATTACAGCTTAATCTTCAAAGTAATAAAATAATATTAAATACTTGAATAATAAAGTAAATAGTAACAATGTTTTAAATAGATTTTATTCATTTATACAAATTATTTTAAGGAAGGAGTTTGAGGGATCTCCTCGTAGGTATTAAATAATACCTTTATAAACCTATGTATATCTTTCCTCCATAGCCTCAGGGATAAAATAAAATAAGTGGTTTAACTTTTCTGTATTTTCTATATCTAATAAGTTAGCAAAAACATAAGAACTGTGTGAAGGTATATACCTATTTAACAACCTCCTTCTCAAACATTTATAATAAGTGCATAACATTATCATTTTTTCCCACCGCACAAGTAAAGCAACTCTTTTAGGATCAAATAAATGGGCTTTTCAATTATAAAAAATGCTGGGGTGACGATCACTAACTACTCTAATTTGAGCTATCAACCTAGTTTTAATGATAGCACCTAATATTTACATATGAGCTACCATTAGCCAAGGGACAATTAATCTATAGAAGATGCCACCCAGTTAAAAGGAATGTCAGAGTCATCCAAGAGCTTCACAAGTCTTCTATAGCATATCTTCAGGGTTGAGCTGCTTTACGTCGATAAAATTTTCAGCCAGAATCTTATAGATTTATTAAAAATCTTGGTTTTCACTTGCCGTCATTCAACTTCCAGCGAACGAAACTATTGGGGACTTGTCGTGGCAGATTTAAGAACAACTTTAAGATATCAATTGGACACGATCGACTATAGTGAAGTAGTTCAAGGCCAAATTTTTTTAACTGATCCCAAACTTCTGATCGGTAGTGTATAAATTCTTAAAGGGCGGCAATTTGTCTTTTTGTCCGGGGCGACGTAACCGCTAGAGCGGGTGCTGCATGTAGACGTTATTTTAAGTTGCAAACGTAAACTTTAATTTCATAGTTGGAATGAACTAAATATCACTACGCTCACTTTTTATAGAACAAAATTGTTAAACTTTTGCTATTTTTTTATACAGAAGAATCTAATCAAAATTATGTGTTTTACTTTATCTAAGAACGAAAAAAATATGTTTAGAAAAATTTAAATCCTTGGAAAATTAAATATCTCGAAAAAACAGAAATCGCGTTTAAACTTAATATTTCTTTATTTCTCAAATTCGAACCCGTTTTTTATGATTTTCACTTTCTCTTACTGCTATTAAGAGGAAGTATTGTAATTGTGCCGAATTTTCGATATCCAGTTTTCACCGGAAATACAAGTTTTAAGGACCCCTGAGTCGAAAAAAAAGAGGTTTTTAAGAAAATGAAGTATTTGTGTGTAAACAGAATATCTTCAATCATATGTAAAGGCGTCTACTCACGTTTAGTCTTGAATTACAACAGGCAGAACTAATTAGGCAAAAGAGACTATTGATGTTTTTATTAATAGTTAAAATTCAATACGGGTTTAATATAATAATACCTTAATTAATTATATAAAATATAATTATATCTGTTGAATATGAGATCTCTGCAAATTGTTTAATATCTCGGTTTTATCCGTCGTTCTGATCGGTTTTGGATTCTCATCCATCGTTACAGTATGGTTACCCAAATCGTGTAGCGAGTTGATTTCAACTTAACTTTCGAACATGCAACCTAAATGTTAAATTGAAATAACCTCTAGAGCGGAGGCTAAGGACCCAGAGTAGAGTCCTCTGACGATGACTAGCAATGGATAACCGATCAGAATCACTGCTTTGTAAAAATTATTTGAAATAACGTTGTTTCAAATCATTATTTGAAAACATCTATTTGGACAAAATTATTCAAATAGCAAGTATGAAATGATTTATTAAAAAAATATTATTTCACATAATGTTTGAATGAAATGATGATATTCTTTAATTTTAAAGTTGAACTTATTGACTAATCAAATTTTATTTTTTCTGAGAATTTGCATATTCTCTTCGCACAAGTAAAAATTTTGAATTATCTTTCTTCCATAAAACAACTAAATGTGCAGTAGCTATCCGTTTTGAACCAGGAGGTCTGGGAACAGCTATCTTTGATTGAATCCCTTTCATATAAATGTCTACTTGACGTAGTCATTTATTCAGCAACTATTCGTCTTTGCAGAGTTACCTTTGCTCTGCGAGTGTTGGTGGTTGGAGTTACCATAAAAAAAAAAAAGGCTGAGACTCAAACTGGATTTTCCATTTATTTATAAAGTTCCACTGAGTTTAGTTTCAGTTATTATGAATAGTAGAACTAACAGGATGTTTTAGTTCAATTAGATTTTTTTGTATTTTTCCAAATAACTTGAAAATGGTGCGTCGTAGCTAAAATTTTGATCTTACTCCCTCAATTGCAAGGGAGTAAATATTTGAATTTATGTTTTATGTAATTATGTGTTTTATAAAAGCCGCTTTTTATAAATAAAAAAATTATTTTGTCTCAATGGAGTAATATAAAATGGATGAATCTATTTTTTTACTTGATTATTTATTTGCATAAAATTCATTTATCAGAGTTGGTTGTTCGCATAACATACGACGGCATCTAGGGGCTGAATGGTAAACAAGAATCATCTTATGTTTAGAAATGCTATCTGTTATGCGTTTCTGTAAGTTATTTAGGAAAAAGTAACCTAATTTTATTGATCAGCTGAAGTGGATTGTTTTGGCGGGAAAAGTATAGTTGTATGCAACAATAACTTCATTCTTTGGTTTGCTCATTTATTTGATATACTTGTCGAGCATGGCTTTTACGGCAATAAATCCTGAGAACGAGTATGAGTCTCAACTTTTTGGTTTTTCTGCCTTCTCAGCTGTATTAGGACGTAAGTTTTTCTATTGCATTATTTCATTACCAGAATTTGGAAATTTACTAGGAATTGAAATTTGAAATTTCAATAGCTTTTTGTTGCAGATTTGATAAAATTTAGAGAGTATATAATCTTATTATAATTCTATGAAGTACATTTATTTTGAGTCTCCATGATTTCCATAAATATCTTGCGCAATTGGTTTTCCAACATTTTAACTATGTATTTATTATAACATACAATTTACTTTTACATGTTTTTAGTTAAGCACATATTGGATGAAATATTTCAGTCGATTTTGGAAAGCATGGAAAGGAAACTTGTAACAGCTTATAACTATAATACAGATGCTTTGTCAAAATCAAAAGAATCTCTGCTTGCCGTGTACAGAGAATGTATTGACAGTCATACGGATGACCTGAAAGTTAGTATAATTTTTAACTTGTATAAATAAGTGATAAATCATTAAATTAATTTTTATCTCGAATGATGGTCAGTAAAAATAGTTCAAATGCAAAATATTGTTATTTAAATAAACGGATTATAATTTTGATATTGAATTATAAACAGTTCTGTTGAACAGAGAATACTATTAGATAATATTATTGAACCCAATAGATTCAAAAAGAGATAATACAAAGAGAGGGACATTATTCATAGTAACAATTTAAATCATTGAAGCATATCTATTCTTAGTTTGTGATTTATAGAAATAAGCAATATAGCTTTGATTTATTACCATAACTCTCGTTTCATTTCTTGTTCTTTTTGTTTAGGAGATTGTAAACATGTACATTGCGATACCAAAAGATGTTATATTACCGGACGATGATTGTCAGAAAGAACAGTGTTCTGAGGAAGAAGAAAGAGATCTTGATGAACAACTCCAAGCAACTCGGCGTCATTTTGAGGCTGTAAGATATGAAATAATCAGTATCTCGAGACAAATCTTGCTAAATACTTTATCAAAGGATGAGTTAAACTATGAGTTTTGATGTATTGATGAAAATAATATTATTTCTATTTTAGTATTACATTTCTATTATTAAATTTTATGAAATTACTAAACATTACTAGCATGAAGTTGATTTTAATTAAATTTTAATCTAAAAAACCTGAAAGGTTTTGTAGAACTTTTTTCTTATATATTTTTAGTTGTAAACAATGAAGTCTTTCATTTTTTATGGGGGACCCTATAGCAGGAAAGTGAAATAAACACATCTCTAGGATCTTCGTGCTCTGCGAGTATCCCAGTCTTACAGCAACTACAACAGCAGAGATATTTTCCATCATGATAGCCTGCTTCAAGAGGTTTGTCAAAGCTTCTGACCAAAGCAGGCTGTCACACAGAAAAATCTCTTATATTTTTTTTAGCAATTGGGACCCAGCTGCTCAAATCCCAACTGTTCAAATACACTTACACGCACGCACACTATTACACATAAGGTGGCAAATATTTGGATTCAGCGTACTCACAGACAAGCTCTGTTCATTACCACAAATCCACTCATACATATTACATTTAAGAAAAAAAGTCAGGGAAGGGAACCACAATAGATCGTCTAGATCAAGATGTATTTAGTTTTGCATTAAACTTCCAAATATATTTAAGGATAAACAACACTCTTTTTTTTTTTATATATATATATCATTACTTGTAATTTTGAATTCCTTTTTTCCTTACAGCAGCATGCATTTGAAAGGAGACTTGAAGAAACTGTTCATTCAATATCCCATTATAAAAAACTTGTGGATGAAATGAGCAAACTACAAGAACATTGTGAAGCTCTGAACGTTTCATTGAGAGAAATTAATGCTTCAACAAACTTGCAGCAACTAGACACTCACTTATTGATTTCTTTTATTAGTCAATTCAAGAAGAAATTTTCTATAAATACATGAAAAAGAGTTAAAGATTGGAGGAATATCAAATATTTCAATAATTTATTTCTTTCGTTCATTTTTTATTAATGTTATAAAAAAGAAGACAAAATGTAAAAAAGAAATACCCCTACTTATTGTAAATGATTTACAAATACCACACAAATCTGTTAATGTATTTGTTTTCATTGTTACTTCAATTTTAAATATTATTAATACTATTTAATAAATAAAGTATTGATTGAGTACTCTATTGTCATTAATTAATAATTTTTTTTAATTATTGAATTATATTTATATGTAAGTATAAATAAGGCTCCTTATTTAAAAAACAACAAAAATAAATGAATAAATTTAACGAATAAAATAAAACAGTACTAGCTTATATTATGGTATTTGCAATATTTGTCAAGAAAGAAAAACAAAATTATTTATCAATAATTTTTTATCTGTTTTTTGACAATATATTTTCACTATTAGGAATGATTTTTTTTTTTTAATGGAATGTTATTTAAAAAAAATAAAAAGTTATACTAACGAAACAGAGTTTATAACATTTTCCTCCTAATTAGTTTTCACACATTCTTATTGCTATAAAGAGGCAATTTTTATATATCAATCAAGTTTGTTTATTACATGATCATTCCAAAAATGTCGAAGATTTTTTTTGATGGGGTCATTCATCTATAAACTTGCTTTATTTAAAACTAAGTTATCATTTATTGCCTGACCAATCTGATTTCTTCCCAGAGGAGATCACAGAAGATGAAAGAGAGGTACTTTCATAAATAATTTTCTATTATGTTTGCTAAAAAAATTTATTATACATATTCGATTCAAGTTTTGACCTGCAATGATTTTTGTTTTAAATGGGGTGTTTTTTTTTATTTGTATGTTTTAAGAATGCATGAAAAATAGAGCATTTGAATTCGTTTCTACTGCAAGAAGATAATGAGACAGTTATACAGAGCAGAAAAATATATATGAGAGAGTTTAGGCAATTCCATTTTCACTTATATAAATTTTGGCCTTCTGATTAGAATATTTATAAATATGGTATAGTAACATTAGGAAATTCTTATATACAGCGAACTCAAATCATAGAAAGTGCTAGGTATCATATCCAACTGTATGGAGTAGCATAAAGATAAAGTGTTCCACTAGTGAAATACAAAAATTGATAGATCATTAGTAAAATAGAAACATTAATAAAATAACAGAGAGTTTAGGCAATTCCATTTTCACTTATATAAATTTTGGCCTTCTGATTAGAATATTTATAAATATGGTATAGTAACATTAGGAAATTTATATACTGTGAACTCAAATCATAGAAAGTGCTAGGTATCATATCCAACAAATCTTCGGAAAGAGTGAAACAATTGTACAACAGACCAGAAGTCATCTATTTATAGTGAAATAGTTTTTATTTTTCATTTTCCTGGTAAGTTCTGTTTTCATTATCCATACTCTAATATTCCTAGAAAATAATACTGATTTTAAATCAACATACTTCAGTTTATAAAGTTGGCCTTGTTTAAAACATATTCTATGTAATTAATTAATTAATATAGTAGCATAAAGATAAAGAGTTCCACTAGTGAAATACAGAAACTGATAGATCATTTGTAAAATAGAAACATTAATAAAATAACATCAATTCAATTGAAAAAGGCATCCAGCCATACCATCAACTGTAGCCATACTTTTTTTATACTGTATTTTTCTAGTTCCTATTGACAGATTTATCAAAACCTGATCTTTACATATATCAAAAATTAATTTAATAATTAGGTCAAGAGAAACCATAATAAAAATAACACTTTATTTACCTATTTAGGTGGACTAACTTCAGGCTCCCCTAAATAATTTTCTAAGAAAAATATTTGAACAAAGTTTTGTAGACCATTGGGAAACGTTCTAACAAATGTGCGGTAAACTAAAAATGAAGAACGTAAATTTCCCCTTCCCATGGCCTTTTATATATATGTATAAACATCGTTTATTTGTATTATTTTGCAAAAAAATTTAAGTTGTATTTCTTTTATGAGATGAGTGTGATTTAAAAAAAAAAAAATCATAGGGCAGTTGTAAACAATTCAGCAGGTTTACTCCATTCCTACAATTCACTGTTTATTTCTATGTTGTAAAAAATTATCTAAGAAGTTAACTAATTCCTCTAATATAATCTCTTTAATCATTCAGAACATTTCATTCTTTTTGTAACATGTAAAATTAAAAAGGTTAAAGACAAATAAACCAGAAAGAAATGAAATTCTAACAGAAAAACGTGCTGAAATAATAGATTTTTTTTTTTTTTTAAATGTGTGCCATATGCTAAACATAATAATTCTTATGAAAACTCACAATTTAATGTCTTAATTGAAATTAGATTAGATTAGATAAGATTATATTCACCAATGCAAGTTACAGCATCTAATAAAATGAACAAAAAAATACTGATATAAAAAAACCAAAAGAATATGTACACCCAATGAATCAATGAATCACGAGATATATATAAATTATTAAATAAAATAAGATTAAATAAAAATTTAATAACTCGTATAATGTGAGTATATTTTCGTATTCGCTAAAAACATTTTTCTTAACCCAAGTTTCTGGGAACATTAGTTCTAGAGAAAACTCAATTTCGATAATTTGTAAGTTATAAGAGGAAACTTCTCAATACTCTATTTAAGAGAAAGTAAGAAATAAAAGAAATACAAACTGATCAAGATTATAAAAGTTTTTATAAAAATATTACGACTTAATTATATTTTTGCTAACACTTGCATATTTTATAACAAAAATAGTAATAATGATAATAAATGTTGACAGGCGAAGAGGGGATAGAAAGTATATTAGGAAGTCAAGTAGCTTCCCAAAGTCAGACACAAATCTTCGGAGAGAGTGAAACAATTGTACAACAGACCAGAAGTCATCTATTTATAGTGAAATAGTTTTTATTTTTCATTTTCCTGGTAAGTTCTGTTTTCATTATCCATACTCTAATATTCCTAGAAAATAATACTGATTTTAAATCAACATACTTCAGTTTATAAAATTGGCCTTGTTTAAACATATTCTATGCAATTAATTTATATAGATTAATAGATTTTGTAACAATCTTTAATTTAGATAAAAAGTGAAGTGGATTATATGGAAAATCAAACTTAAAAATTAAATCCCAAATTATCAGTTGAAAATGTTCTCCTTGTGATCGTATTTTGCTGGTAAATTATTAAAGAGATTTTTAATCGACTTCAAAGGAATAAAATATTGAAACTAATTCGCATGTCATTTAGAAGTGATCTAAATATATTCTTTATATCTTATTACTGCAATTATGTATAAATAACAATTTTATAATTTAAAAACCAAAATAAACATGTGACACATTGCGTAAATCAAACACCAAAAAAAAAAAAAATCGTATCATATTTTTAATTTTATGCAATTTAATAATTTAATAAAAATTTTAAACCATGAAAATTAGGTATACACTTTGTAAAGTTAGAATCTTGAATTTCAGTATTACAATATTCATCCAATTGCAAATAACTAGTTAACGAACTAGATAACGGTGATAATTTCTCTACTTGCTAAATTTAGACTTTGTATCACTTTAGACGAAACACAAATAAGATTGGAACTGGATTAGATGGTGGAATTTAAATTTATTATCCCCCATAATAAAAAAAATTGATTGCAATGAAAATACAGTAAAAACAAACACAAACAACGGATAGAACAAGTCAAAATCATTTTTGTATTGTATGATATTCCGAACTTGCTATAAAGCCAAATCCACTACGAACGTTAGTTCTGTTAGGTCCTTGGTCATAGAATCGTCTGGAATGTGTGTCTAATGGAAGGGAGTGGATTGTTTGTGGGTACGCTAAATCCAAGAACTTGTACATATCAACTAGCTCTGCAGGCACTAAACGGTTTCATTGTAGAGAGAAGGTTGTTCAACATTGTGTTGTGGTTGGTTCCGCAGAGCTGGAAAGCATCAGAGATATTTTCTGTGATAGCCTGCTTCTTTTTTGTGGTCATCGACCGGTTTAGTTGGATGCGTTCGCGCGTTATCAGGATGCTTTTTGCCAAACAGTGTGATAACATAGACTTGCACAGAGCAAATTTAGTTGATACTGGTTTTAAAAATGTTTTTGTTACTCTTTATTTGTTGTTCCTGTACATCTATAAAACGATAAAATCACAGGAAACTTTATTAACTGTTTAATTGCCATTAATTCTGACAAGATTTTGGTCAAAATCCGAGATATATATATATATATATATCAAAAATACCAACTTTGCAAAAAAGGGTATCAGTTTTAAATGATTTTCTTGAAAAGGATCCAAATATTTTTTCCTTTAAACATAATTTAAGGTATGTAAACTTGGTTTACTTACCAATACATGAAAATTTTATTTGAAACATTTTTTTAGAAAAATTAATTTTAAGCGTTAATAAGTACAGTGAACGTTTCACAATCTCGTAGGATAAGATAACTAATTACTTTTGTTCTTCCATTCAGCAAAACTTCCAACGTTTAAGCAAATTTGTCAAACAGCACTGGAGTAAGTGAAACCTGTTTCAGTATTTCATACCAAATTTTTGATTCTTATTTTCAGTCAACCGCTCTCGCCCACAAATTTACACAGCTTTCGTTTTCTTAACGTTTTTACCATATAGTATGTAACCATATACCCTGCTAAACTGATGTCCATAGTCTTTACGCGTTGTTTGAAAAAAAATAAAAATGACATTCTCTAAAGCTAAGATATGTTACTTTAGATCAAAACCTATATTCCAGCTTAAACCTGTGCATTGTACAGGATCTGGCCCTCGCACAACTTTTTTTCAAGGCAATATGTACGGCATATAACAAAAAAAAACTCAAGCAAGAAAATGGTATAATACCATTTGGATTTTTGTTTATTTTTTGTAAGTCTATACCAGTGTTATTTGTAATGAAGTTGGTTAGAAATTTGAACGGTATTCTTTGAAATGTTTAATATTTGGCCATATATTATAAAGAACATTTATTTAAGTGGAAATAGTTCGAAGATTTCTTTCCTGTAGTGGTATTTGGTTTTTAATAAATTTGTCGTCCGAAAGTAATATCCAATGGCATTCATTATACTCGTCTGTATTATTATTTTTTAAAACGATCTTCTCTTGCAAGATTACTTTGGTTATTTTAAAAATAAAATTTCAGTAATGTAAGACTCAATCATACGTCGCAAGATTTTTTTTCCATTCAATGATGTTTACTATACGCTAGCTAATAATATATCTGAATTTAATAAAAGTTGATTTTTTTAATTGCTCAATCCAAATATTATTTTATAAATAAATAATTATATATTCTTTTTAGCTAAAGAGTTGTTATTAAAAAGTCCAAACAACCAAAATAATTGAAATATTCTTACCAAATTTGCCTTTTAGGAAACATTTCTTTCGGATAATCCTTTTTTTACAACAGAGCAATAATGGTTTAATGCAATAATCGAATAATTATTATATATATTCGAACAGGGTAAGATTGTAACAAATATTGGTCTAGATTTGTATCTTTTATGACTTGTTTATAGTGCACTTGGGGTCATTTGTAATCTCAATAGCATTACAATTAAACACCTAATGTATAAATATATATATTTTATTGTAAACATGAATAAGCTGTTCTGAATGTCTTATTATAGTATATACTTATACTATAGTACTTATTATATTCTGATGGCCCATTAAGGGATCATCCACTCCATCCTAACCAACATGCTTATATTGTGGGTAAGTCGACAGAGACTGCATTACATTGTCTTGTCGGAAGGATAGAATCTGCTTTGGAAATAAAAGAATATGCCCTAGGGTGTTTCTTTGATGTTGAGGGGGCATTTGACAGAGTATCGTTTGATGCTCTCGAAGATGCCTTGGTACGAAAAGGTATACATCCCGTCTTAATTGGATAGGTGTCTATCTTAGGAGTAGGGTTATACAAGCTACCCTTGGCGGGCGCACCATGATAGTACAAGCGGGGAGAGGGTGCCCTCAAGGGGGTTGTCTCTCACCAAAGTTGTGGTGCGTCGTCATGGATGACCTTTTGGTTAGGATGAATTCATCGGAATTTTATGTGCAAGCATATGCCGATGATGGTGTTATTTTATTGTTAGGACGCTGTTTGTCCACTATTTTGGACCTAATGCAAAGCGCCCTTAACATGGTATATTGTTGGACACAGGATAGGGGTCTTTCTATTAATCCTACTAAGACCCAGGCAATTCTATTTACTCATAGAAGGAAGATAGTAGGTTTTACACCTCCTAGGTTGTTAGGTACTTCCATACAGGTTAGCAAATCAGTGAAGTTCCTTGGAGTAGTTCTCGACAGTAAATTGAACTGGTCGGAACATGTTAAGACACAACATCAAAAGGCGATAATCTCCTTTTGGCAATGTCGAAGAGTTGTAGGTAAGAACTGGGGGATCACTCCCAAGATGATGTTCTGGATTTATTGCATGGTCATTAAACCTAGATTGGTATATGCGGCTTTGGTGTGGTGGCGTCGCATTGAAACACGATACGCTAGGCAGCTGTTGGAAGAAATCCAACGTTTGGCTTGTCTGGCGGTGACTGGTGCGTTTCGGACTACACCGACGCACCTATGGAGACTTTGTTAGGGATTCCACCTTCTCTTTGTGGAGGTGAAAAACCAGGCAATGAAAGCCTGTTATAGAATTAAACAGGCAGGTTTTTGGCAGGGTAAGCGATATGGTCATTCTACCATTTATCGTGAGATGCTTTTAAGGATTCCCATACAGGTTTCCTTCTGATAGGAATTTGAAGACTTCTGTCTTTGGTCATTCCTACAGGGTTAGGTCGCCTTCTAGGGAAGATTGGTCCGTCTGGTGTGATTCCTGAGAACTATCTCCGATGCTGCACGGACGGTTCCAGGATGGATGGTAGGTCTGGGGCTGCCGTCTATTTTGAGACGGGAGATCATTTGGTAGCGCCTCTTGGTGAGTGGGCCACCGTTTTCCAGGCTGAGGTTTATGCAATTCTTTGCTGTATTTTGGATGAGAGGGTGCGTAACACTAATTTAAAAGGTGTTTGTATCTGCTCGGACAGCCAGGCTGCGTTGAAGGCGCTTAATTCATGTGTCTTCACTTCCAGATTAGTGTTGGAATGTTCTAGAAGACTGGAAGATCTTTCTTCATTAAAGGATGTGCTTCTGGTCTGGGTTCCAGGTCATATGGGAATCTTTGGGAATGAGGAGGTGGATAGGTTTGCCAAATTAGGTGCCTCTCTCCCTTTCATTGGTCCAGAGCCTGCTGTTGGTGTGTCTTCTGGCACATGTTTGTCGGGCTTTCAGACGTGGATGACCTCACAGCACTCATCCTTATGGATGAGTGCAGTGGGTTGTCGGCAGTCTAAAATGCTCATTGGGGGCCCGGACGGAGCTTTGAGTAGCGGGGTCCGATGTCTTTCACGGACCTCCCTCAGGCATCTGGTTGGATTCCTCACTGGGCATTGTGGTTTAAGGAGACATCTCTATATAATGGGACTCGTGCCTGACCCCTTTTGTAGAGTTTGTGAGACTGAGGAGGAAACACCCATGCATCTGATGACGAATTGTTTGGGTTGTGAGGAGATTAGGTTTAGGACCTTCGGCCGGAGTAGGATATCGGTAGAGGATCTTAAGCTGTGTCCTTTTAAGGTTTTGGCCCGATTTGTTCGGTCTGTGGTGAAACTTAGATGGTTAAAACCTGGGCCTGGATTTTCATTCTAGTCCCAGTGGTTGTTATTCTTTAGGGGTAGCTATATGGGCCCTGGGAGGCTTTGGATAGCGTAGGGTTTGCCCTCCCCTTCTGCGAATAATAATAATAATAATAATATTATAGTATTATGTCTTATATAGTATTTTTCAACTCTGTGGTATCACACTAAACCCTATTATTAGTTCTAAATTTATATGTATTTAACGTTAGGATTCTTATTATCTATATAGATTTAAAATGATCTATTTCAAGTAAAGCTGATCTAGTTTCAAGTTCAATCTGAAGACAATATTATGTAATGACCTCTATGAACTGTAACAGTTACTTTTTAACTTTTAATAAAAAAAATTAAAGTCCTTGAAAGTGACTGGGTGCTTTCTCCTGTGTTATAATACTTTCTTATTGCCTTACAACAATTATATAATATCACCTAACAACTCTTTTCCAACAATAATCTAGAGTTCTTTTTTATATTTTACATTATTTAATCTGTTAAATTTTTTTTTTTTGTAATTAGTTATTTTAATTACTTCAAAAATAGTTATACAAAATATATAATCAATGAATTATTTACATGTTACTAATTAAAAATTATCGATTAACAAAACTTTGTATCATTCTTTTAATTCTTAATAATATAAGTTTTAACTAGATTTCAAAAAAAAAAAAAATCTGTAGTAAAAAAATCACACGACTTTCTTCTCTTATTACAAATTTTTAACGGGTAAAGTTTCTTTTAACTTCCAATTTTTAATAAACGTATAGTTAGTTGCCTTTGATTAAATAGTTGGTGGGAAACCATAATATAACAAAAGTTTTAGAGGATCCGGTTCAGCTATGTAAAGTACCATAACAGACCGCATGAGGGCTCTTCCATTAATCAATTTTCTTCAAACTTGGAATGCAATAATACATTTATTGTACCTTAATATTGTGAAGCGGTAAATTAAAGGAAAGCTTAACGTTGCAGTTAACCGACCTCCCCCACCCCAAACAAAACATACATTTTCCTTGAAAAATTATTCAACTAAAAGTGATAAGCATTTATTTATGTGTGTAGATTCGAAGTTTAAAGAAAATCATTAGAAGATTTTCGAGAAATTCGTGAAACAAACACTTTCAATGAAGACGTATTTCTGATTCATTTGTCCCCAAAATCTTCGTGTTAGATGAATTTGTGTCAACTCTAAGTAGAGTTTTCTACGATTTTTAATTTTCAGATAACAAACTTACATTATTCAGGGCCATTGTTAAAAATATTTTTTTTTTTTACCCAAGGAACCTCAAAACATACGGTGAAAAAGCTCAATTTCGAAAATTGACTGGGTTTGGACAAAGTAGAAAAATTAGGCTTACTTTTTATTCACTTTAACAACTTCCTTTATTATAAGGATTAAGAAAAAAATTTGTTTAAACGAAATTCTGCTTATGACTGTCACTTGAGTATTTTACTTTTGTTAAATGTAAATTCTTTATTGTCAGTTAATAATTCATTAATAATGAAACGTAAATTTTTTTTTTTTTTTTTGCTGTGGTTGGTTCCACAAAGCTGGAAAGCATCACAGATATTTTCCGTGATAGTCTGCTTCTTTTTGTATCGACCGGTTTCAGGCGTTCGCCCATCATCAGGATGCTTTTTGTCAAACAATGTGATAAACATAGCTGGCACAGAGCAAATTTAGTTGATACACTCCTTAGTTGAGTCAAATAATGTTAAATTCAATAAGACTCCAAAAAAGATGCCCTCCATTATGTGTTCGTACATAGAATCTAATCGTCCTTTAGAGTTACAATATGACGCGCACTTGAAGACTGCCTGTTGATTCCCTCTTAATTGCACTGAACTATCCTCTGCAAGTCCAAATTATATTGTGTGAATGTATTGTGAGTGCCAGTGTAAGTGTTTTATGTGTTTTTAGGCTTCACTAACCTCAAGGACGCAATGATTTCTGAAGAAGTGACTAGTCCAGTTCCTCCTCGAGGAAACCGTAACTTTTATACTCAAGCTCTCACAAAATTCGAACCTATATTATAAAAATAATTAGCACAGTAAATTTAAATTAACTATAATAAATTAGACTGACAAACCAACAGTTATCGAACAATATCGTTTAAAAATTTAATTGTTTATAGCTTTTATTTTATAGAAATACATATTAGAATTTGTTTGTGATGGGATGATTTTTTTATATAATTTGTTCCTTAGTTTTCATAGTAATTTCCATTTAATTTATATTTGGCAATAAATTTCAAAGAAAGAAAAATGTTTATAATATTCTTTTTAAAAAACTCAAAAATAATATTTCTTTAAAAATAATTGGAAAATGAAACATAAATAATATCTGTCTGCCCAATCTGAATGTTTTTTGCTAATTAGTACTTTCCATGCTTCAACGCTTTTCCGCTTACTTATTGCTATTTGTTCCAAAACAGTCCGGCTAATTGAAGAGCTCTTGGCATTTAGACTTCAAATTACTTACATCACTTAAAAAAACCAGGACAGCTTTCTCTTGCTTAATTTATTTATTGCTTATATTAAATATATACTGTCCTTTGATATGTTGTTTATGAAAAAAACTTTATTAATCTGTTCGGAATTTAATTTGCAATAATATTCTGTTTGAATAGTGAGATAAGAATGGGAGTAAATAAGGGTCGTCAAGCCATGAGCTTGCTCAATTCTGTACTGTGCAGAAACCGCAGATTCCTAAATAGCACATTTACAATATATAAAAATTTAAACATGTAAAACATGTTGGGCAAAGCATTGTGTTTTTGTATGGCTGCGAAATAGATATTAACAAACAAAAGTAGCTAAAAGCAGCTGAAATGGATTACTCATATCTATTTGCTAGGAAGTTTCTGAAATGAGGTTATTAGGTAAATTATAACAATAAAAGAAGATATATTGGATACAATAAGACATAAGAAGTGCCTATAATGGTTTGATCATATCAGAAAAATGGAGTATGGAAGATTGCTGCTCCAAAAAAAAAAACAACAAATTAAGGAAAAGAGGAAAGGCCAAAGATGATATAATTAAGAAAGACACGGCTGGCTAGGAATTAGCTTTGAAAAGGTATTGACAGAGATCTATGGAGGGTGACTATAGGAGACCGTAAATTTTATTTGAAAAACCACTTGTCAGGCTACAAATTCATTGTGGGCAAATTAAAAACAAAATATCAATTATACAAAATAGCTTCCAGTCAAAATAGAATAGTAAGGAATATATTGAAAATTCAAAGTTAAGACTGTCGAAATTATAGCGCATATTGACACCTATTAAGGAAGCATACAGTTCTGATCGTTTATTTTACTTTACTGTCCCATAAGTCTAAGCTAAGTTTAATCAAAATAACTCTCATTAATATTCATTTTTTTTTTTAATTTATCACATTTTAAAAAGTCTAAAGTTATATGACGTATGACAAATATTTGTTTTGCTAAAAAGTTTCATTTTCAGAGAGTCTATATACTGTACAAACTTCCATAAAACATTATTGAAATAAAACAAATAAATAAATAAATAAAAATAAAAAACAGGAAAAAAGTACTTCTGCTGTAAATGTGGGAGAGTCAATTGGTTGAATACTTCCGCCTTAGTAAATAAATTCTGTTTGAACTTTCTTTTTCGGAAATTGGTTGACAAGTAGAGATATTAATAATTTTACTGTTTCATAACCAATCAACCATTTCGGATTTTATGTCTTTGCATGTTTTATAAAGCTAAATTAATAAATTCATTAAAATAAAAAATTAATATATATTTTCTAAGGCTTTCATGTTGGTATTATATTTCTAATTTTGTATGAATTCTTGGATCCTCTAATGCAGATTTGTATCAGTTTTAAATTAGGTCTGGTCGTGGTTAGATCGTTCTTTATTTATTTACATTTTTAGTTGGTTTCTAGCTATCGTAGGTTTTTTGATTTTTGATATGCTTAGATACTAATGTGTGAAATAACTTCAACGAATAGTTTCTGAATTATTAATTGCACATAATACATAAACAGAGGTGTTGACGCATCGGTCGGTATTCATTAAACCAAATGAATGGAAGATTGATCAGATGAATGAAGATTAGGTAAGTATGATGAAACTGGACGAATATTTTAAATACATTTTCTTAGGAATTTATTTATATAAGAGCAAAACTCATATATAAATACATAATAATTATTGCACAAAACAATCAATCAATTGCACATGCTTCAAAAGAAAAAATAAATAAATAAACAGTTTTTTATAAGTCGTAAAATCAAAAAATAATAAGATAAATTATAGAAAATCATATTGTAGTATAATATAATTACAATAAATCGTCTTTTTTTACTGAACAGTTTTTGTCACTTTTTTGCGATTTTCTTTAAACTTGGTCTACTAATTATACATTTTAAGAGCTAGAGTTTTTATTTGAAACTTTTCTCTGGGGTAAGGTTATGTTTCCTCTATTTCAGTTTATTATACAGATCCTATCATCTAAATAATATTAACTATAATTGATTATGTTGTCGAAATTCCGAATCTGAAGAAAATCGGTTTCCGGACAAAATATTTAAGAGGAATTTTTGGGGAGGAGGATATACACTTTAAACTGTAACAGGATATACACTTTAAATATCTTGAATAACTGAATGAGATGAACATATGAAGTCATTGAAACGAATTATTCCCAGCTAGTTTTGCTTACTGGGTCACAAAACTCCCCAGTCTCCTTTTCCATATTACATAATTTTTATTACATTCTTGAAACATAGTAGCTGCAAAGATTTCTTAAGAATTTAGTATTTAGTTTATTAATTGTCAGTTTAGTGTATTATTTAGTCCAGAGATAGAATATCAGGGAGTTTACTTATACATACTATATCACCATACTTTATTCAAACAAATTGTTGGGAAGGCTAAAAGGAAGGCACTGAGCATTAAGTAAGAACACTTCTTTTTTTTTTTAAGGTAACTTGTGGACATTTGTATATTTTGTTGACACTTGAAAAACGTATAAATAAATACTTTATACTAAATACTTTTATTTTATATAGAACGAAAATATTTCAGATTACAATGTAAATCGATTTTTTTAAATTTCACAAATATCTTTGTTATTCTAACAAAAAATTGATATTTTGGAACTTTGATCTATTTTGACCCATTCGGGTGTTTAGTGTTTTTACATAGAATATAATCATATGTAAGTTACAAACACCAACTACCTTTGCAGGTCCCATTTCAGTGTAGGAGGATCAGTATAAGTGTAATTCGTGATATTAGACTAGACTACCAAAGAGCCGTTGAGAAGTAGTAAATCCAATTCCCCTTAAGTGGGTATTGCTACCTAAACAACACAAAATTCATTTGTCGATTTTTGAAATATATAATAAAATTTACATATTTTATGGAGTTAAAAATGCTGGGGGGTAGCCTTCTTAAGAGCAAATTTTATTTATTTATTTATTTATTTATTTACTTTTTCTTCTTTTTTTTTTTAAAGTGCCTTCGGGCACCCATTTTTATAATAATAAATATTTTACCTTTTTTTTTGTTTGTTTTATTTATGTTACAGAAATGTGGCTGGCGGCGGCATTGTTTCTATTTGTTCTTGTGTTATTAATTTATTTAGATACTAGAAAACCAAAAAATTTCCCACCAGGTAACTATAGTAATTTCTTAAATTTATTTTAAACAGAATAAGAGATGTTTTCACTGAGAACACGGTTAGAAAGTTTCTACTATTTCTGTCAGTCGGCACGCATACTTCCTCTTTATACAGCTAGTTGGTCAGGTCAATTATGTAACTTCAGCTTCCTATTCATATATTCCAATGAGGAAGAAGGATATTCATTAAAAACATTTAATATATAAAAAAAAACTGTTTAAAACACTTTACTTTTTCCGGAAGTTGTTAATAAAAACAAACCAGCCCCAATTTATAAAGTTTTATCGATAATTTTTGGAACTTTTTTTTTCCTTTTAATTGTATTATTTTGAAGAAATTTTGACATGAAAATCAGGAGGGGGCAAAATAAAAATTATTTAATAGAAAGTTGTTTTAAAATTACAGAAATTTCGAAAGTATCAATAAAATAAAAACAATAATTATTTAAAAAAGTAATCTGTTATAAAAGGAATAAAAAAAATCTGGTGTGAATGATTCACGCGATTGTTTCACTTAACACATTTATTACAATTTTAATTTGACAAATTCTCTTCATAATTGGAATTAAAAATTGGCTGGCATTGGCTAGCACATATTATGTGTTGATAATTAATATCTGTTACGAACACTTTTAGCGAAACAGCCCATTAAGAGCCAACAAGATGAGTTATCAGACGGCGATTTTTTTACTGGAAGGTACCTTTTCTTTTTTAACGATACTGGGTTGAAACATTGGTCTTGCTCCCACCGGGATCGAACCCTGAATGCTCGCACCAAAGTCGAGTGCGCTAGTCAGGGATTGCTTAGTTCTTGATAGTTCATAAATAAGCTATTATGCTATTTGACAATTTGTGGGCCATCATTCCCCAGCAGAATCATTGCACTAGCAGTTTAGAATTAAAGCCTAATATCTCAGATTTTCCAAAAACCCCATCCCTAGGATATTATTACTTTCTTTTAATCCTAGAAAGAGGAAGTATTGTAATCGTGTTATGTTTCGCCGGAAATACATGTTTTGAGGTCCTCTGAGTCCAAAAAAAAAAAAAAAAAAAATGTTTTTAGAAAACTGTGTGTATATGTAGTAAACAACATAGATTAGAAACTAAATATCAGAGAAAGTTCAAACTTGATTTTCCGTTTAGATATATATAACCATGGGATCTGACAGTAAGTCGTCTGTCAAAATTGTTATACTGCAAGTCCGTGCTACTTTACTGAATTGATTTTGCACTTTTTGCGATTTTCTTTAAATTTGGTAAATATCAAATTACACATACAAAGAGCTACTAGTTTTATTTGAAACATTTCTCGGGGAAAAGTCATTTAAGAATACTTGAAGGTTTTCCTCTAAAGTGCTATTTCAGTTTATTACACAATTCTTTCATCTAAATAATAACAATCAGAATTAAATATGTTGTCGAAGTTCCGAGTTTGAATAAAATCGGATGACCAGAAGTGGACTTTTTACTGAAAAGTATTTTTCCAGTTTTCAGCTATTTTCTTTCAAATGACTGCAACAATTTTCTTTAAGCTTATAATTAACTGTCCTATATCTAAAAGGTTACAATTTTTATTTGTAATATTTCTCCGGGAAAATTCATTTAAGAAAGCGCTATTCGGGTAACGGAGGGGTTATGTTTACCTCTAAAGTGTTATTTCAGTTTAACATAATATTAATTACAATGAAATGAGGTTTCAAAATTTTGAATATGGAGCAAATTTCGCTGATCGATTCTGTGATTTTCTTTATATAAACGCTGACTGTTTTAAATAATAATAAGAAATACAAAGTTGATGGCCCCCCCCAAAAAAATAAGAAATACAAGGGCGAAGAAAATTTGCAATTCAATAAATTGCAGCAAGAGAAAGCCGTGTGAGTGTTTCACACCAAATTTCGTTTTAAATACATGAATACGCAGAGGGAACTGTTATTGCTTGTAGTTCCAAATTTGCATGTTAGTTTTTTGTTTTAATTTATCAGAATGTTATATAGGTGATGGGATAGTCTTTAAAGTGCCACTTTAAATGAACGCTTAAATTTGCAACCCTCCCCCCCTTTAGAATACGATAAAAATCAATTCTCCATGGAAAGTGTTTCAAATATGAGTTATAGGCGTTTATGTGTGGGAAAAAAAATCTATAACCTATCCCCTCTACTATTTGTATAATTTTTTGTGAAATATTTATTCGAGAACAAGACTGCAAGTGACGTAACACCCTTACCCCTAAAACTACCATTTCAGCACAATTTCAGTTCCATCACCTACCCAGAATTAGAGGCAACAAAACATTTAGTTTACTTCAATTTTATTTGGATAATTTTGTTAAAACTTTTTTATTGCAAATGATTATCATTATGCACGAAATGACATTATCGCAAACTATGGAAGATTCTTCTCGACCGTTACTTGTATGAAGGAAAGGATTTTGAGTTTCGGTCTTTTTTAAAAAAAAAAAAAAAACTTAAATTTTGGCCAACGTTTTCGACAAATATATTGTCTTTTTCAAGGCATAAAAAATAAAAAATATAAAAACTAATACAAAATCTTAAAACATATCCAACTTGAAAACTTATGTGAAAATTTAGAACTAAAAAGTAGAGAACACCTCAGCAACACAGAGAAAAAGTGAAGAAATAACCTTCACTTTTTTTTCTACTTTTCTCTGTGTTGTTGAGGTGTTCTCAACTTTTTAGTTCTAAATTTACATAAGTTTTCAAGTTGGATATGTTTAAAGATTTTGTATTAGTTTTTATATTTTTTATGCCTTGAAAAAGACAATATATTTGTCGAAACGTTGCCAAAAATTTAAGTTTTTTTTTTTTTTTTAAAAAAAAAAGAACTGAAACTCAAAATCCTTTCCTTCATTATCGCAAAACATTTTTTGTTATAATAATAGTAAAGCAGAGTGAAAATTACGTCAATTTTTATATTTCAGGGAAAATTCGCGAGTATATTCTTAGCGAGAGATAAATTTTCCAATTCCGTTCAAAAACGAATTATGCAAAAAAAATATTGCAAGAAAACTAAGTAGTTACGAGAATTGTATACTCAGTTGAATATAGGACAACTAATTATTAATATTGACAAATTATTACAAAATTTATTTTTTAAATTTTTTCTACTGCCAAACCGACACACACTAAACGGATACAAGCCATACAGAACAAGATACTGCGAACAATCACACAATGCCCATACTATGTTTCTAACATGACGCTACATACTGACCTTCAAATCCCATTTGTACACGACTTAACACAACAACTTTACAAACGATTCTACAGCAAACTAGGAATACACACGAACCCGCAAGTCACAAACCTGTCCTCCCTAACCATTCCTGGAAATCCTCCCAGACGTTTGAAGCGCCAGTGGCCAAGAGACCTCCTGTCACAGGAAGAGGAGAGTAACAAGACCAAGAAGAGTGGCATTGGCCACCTCCTTCAAGCCACATTTACTTAATGTACTGTTGTTACAGATTGTAAATAGAAATAAACAAACAAACAAACAACAATTTTTTCTTTACAAAATGCCCCGAATTTTAAAGTAAAATTAGTAAAGTTAAAAAAAAAAAACTGAATTATAGAGAGAGATATTTTCCGTAATAGACTCTGGTTCATTTTGTTCACAACAACATTAAGAGATTTATGTTATAAAAAAATATTACCTTAAGTGCTTTTAAATCCTAGTGTATACAGAAATAAAGCTCAAAACCCATATGTCTTCTAGCAAGTTTCCTTTTAAGTAATAAATATTGCTTATCTATAGAAGTTATATAAGATACAAGTATTAACTATTGTAATAACTATAAATATATCTTAGAAAAATATGATAAACATAAGAAATGATAGATAAATTAGATGATAATAGAAAAGTAATTTTGCAACTTTTCCCTCTTAAGTTCACTATGATAATAATAATAATAAAAGTCTTTTATTTCCAATAGTAAAGAAGAAATTACAATTCATTGCCATCGACTATACCCGTGGTTTTTACAAACCGTATGAGGAGTTTACTTAAATAAAATAACAAAAATAGATAAATAGTAGAAATAAGTAATGATAATAATAATCAAAAAAAATATGTGTACAAAAACAAAAACACAAATTGAATCTTCACGAGAAGTTATAAGTGAAATCAGTAAATAAATATAACTAACCAAAACAAAAACAAACATTAATTCTTTATCAAAAGTTATCAATAACATTGTACTATACTATAATCCACAACTGATAATTAATAAGTAAAATAGCAATTAAATTTTTGTACCAGAAATTTCAGATACTGCCATGCATGCTTGCAATAATTAATTAAATCGTCCCATTTATTGGAGTTTAAAGCTCTTTAAATTCTATAGTTGTTAATGATCTATTATGCAAGAAGCTTATCCCTAAACTCGGTCAAAATGGAACATTTACACATAAAATGATGAATATCTTCTTCCTCTTTGTAATTATAAAGTGAACACACCCTAATTTCTTGTTTAAAATTATATTTATTTAGGTTCAAAAGCTCGCATCTTATCTGAAATATCCAACTGACCATGGATGTACCCACTTCACTGTAAACATTGTAATTATTATTGGATTCTAATTGTTGGTACCATAAATGTGTTCACTATTGAACTTCATTAAATGATACTTAGCATTTAATTTCTCCATAATTTTTTTAATTACAGCTTCCACTTTTATCTGGTTTTTCAATAACTTATTAAATTTATATCATGTGTGGAAGATAATTTTTCCCATTTCTTGTACTAAAGATAACTTTTCTATTTATTATCCCGAGAATAATGCGCGAGAAGCAAACTCAAAGCTAATTTATGGTGCCTGAATTCTTCCAAAGAAGCATATCATTATGCTTTGAGTAAAGTAACAGATATTTAGATAAATTGATAAAATAAAAGATAATTAAATAAAAACAAACTATTAGAATTATATTCTTATATAAATTTTTATTATTTTATAGGCCCCACATGGTATCCTGTAGTTGGAAGTGCTATATTAATTGCTCGGCTGAGACAAACAATGGGTGGTTTCCTTTACAAGGCAACAATGTCCTTAAGAAAAGAATATGGTCCAGTTGTAGGTGTAAGAGTTGGTAAAGATAGACAAGTTATTTGCCAAGATTTTCCTTCAATAAAGGAAATGCTTACAAACGAAGATTTAGATGGTCGACCACAAGGACCTTTCTATGAGACTAGAACTTGGGGTGTAAGAAGAGGTATTGTGTGTGTTTAGTATTATTGAATTTATTATTATCCTTTAATGCTTTTATTTTTATTTAAAAAATATGAAACATGTAATAAAAATAAACGAATTTGCAAACAGAACTATAAATAATTGTGAGAGTACATAGTGCCAACTAGCAGTGATTTACAATTTCAATTAATTAATTCACTTAGGATTGCTATTAACTGATGAAGAATTTTGGGTGGAACAAAGACGATTTGTACTAAGGCACCTTAGAGAATTTGGTTGGGGTAAACGGACCATGTCTGAATTAGTAGAAACAGAAGCTGAAAATCTTGTACAAGTATTTTCACAACAAGTAAAAGCGAGTAATGGAGCTGCATTGATTGAGATGTCTGATGCTTTTGGAGTGAATGTTCTGAATACTTTATGGATGATGATGGCCAGCATTAGGTTAGTATATTATTTTTATTATTATTATTATTATTATTATTATTATTATTTTTTTTTTTACAATCCCTCGCGGCCCGCAGGCAAGGGAGGAACCTGTTTTCATTATTTGGTATTACGGTTCTTACTGGAACCGGACAATTGTCCTATGATAAAGACAACAGAAAAAGAAAAAGAAAAATATGTCCGTGCTAGTCTCTGGCGTCTTCCCTTAGCACTTCCCTTACAATGCGGCAGGTGTGGAGTACCACAGCCTGCTGCATCTCGTATATGATGGTCCTCCTGATTCCCATCATGCAGAGGTTCTCCCCCAGCGACCGCGGCACAAGTCCCGTGGCTGAAATAATCAACGGGACTATCTCCACCCCTGAGACTCCTCTCCATACAGCAGATATTTCAGCCGCCAGTGGCCTGTATTTAGCCAATTTCGTGGTATACGCGCGGGCTATGTTGGCGTCATCCGGGACAGATACATCAATCAGCCACACCCTGCCTGTTATTTTGTTATGCCAGATCACATCCGGCCGGGTGTTGGCGACGGCATGGTCCGTCAGTACCTCTCTGTCCCAGTACAGGAGACACCGCGCGTCTTCCAGCACTGGCAGGGGGTCATACTTGTAGTATGGGGGGGCATCTTGAATCAAACTTATATTATTATTATTATTATTATTATTATTATTATTATTATTATAACTAACATTATTAATAATTATTTTCTTTTAAAAATCCTTAAATTTGCACTCATTGGAAATGAAGTAATTCTGAGATTATAATTACCAATATAATATTATACATCAGAGACATTTTCCGTGGTAACCTGCTTCATTTTGTGGTCTTCGACCGGTTTCGGGCGTTCGCCCATCTTCAGATGCGTTTTTCAGACAGTGTGCTAACACAGACTCGTATAGAGTAACTTAGTTTCACACTAACTCAGTTACGAGTCTGTGTTGGCACACTGTCTGAAAAACGCATCCTGAAGATGGGCGAACGCCCGAAACCGGTCGGTACCTGCGGAACCAACCACCACAACTAATATTATATAATTTTTAAAAACGTTGTATTACAAATTTATAGTGTGAAAAAGTTGTAAACAATTTTTCTCTTTTCAGTATTTTGAGATGTTTTCTTATGGGACTCTCGATTGTTTCTTATAGTAATATTCTTAAAAATTCAATTTTTTTTTTTAAAGATATAATTAGATTATTAAGATGAATAACGAAATAAAAAAATTCAATTTTGAAAGTTCAGCTAGGGTTTATTGGATTACTTTCAAGCAATCAAATTTATGCAGTTGCATATTTGTGCAATTATTGACGAATTCAATCTAAAAATACTAAATACTCAAAAAAAAAAAAAAAAAAAAAAGAATTAAGTTCCTAAGGGTCGGTCGTGATTCATTACAAAGGCTAGAGACCTCCAGGATATTAAGATTCCTTATGGATCTTAACCTTGCCCATGGCACCTGAAGGGATGCTATAGGCTTAATGAGAAGGAAGTTTTCTTGTAAGATAATATCTAAAATCCTATTTACGAGATTCTGTCATAGAGCATCTACTCATCTAGTTGAGTGAACTCCAGAAATCCAAAATAACTTGCTTCAGCACTTTCACAGTATTAATTATCAGTATATGTAAAACTGTTCTAGCTAATAATCTTATAAATTCTGAAGCCATTGGATATTGGATGTTCGCAGACAAGAAAATTTATTTGATTAATTATTTATCCAATAGCCATTTTCTTTAGTCTAGGTAACAAATGTAATTTTTGAATTAAAACACAGATTAAAGGATTTAGAATAACAGTTTAAGAGTATTTTAATTGAAACTAAACGGAGAATTTGCTGAAACATATGCAGTTTTATGAACTTAAATTTTGTAATTAATTATCTTTTTAACTTCATTTTTTAAGCAAGCATTAAAAAAAACAAAAACATAAGCCTCTTTTCTCAGAATTCCCCATATTACACCTTCCCACTTTCTCCAAATGTTTTCCGCAAGTAAAGAAATATATACAGGGGCATTGCACTATATAATTAATATTCATCTTATTGTTTAATAGGTACAGCCGAGAAGATAAAGAACTGAAAACATTACAAAATCTGATGACAGAATTATTTGCTAATATTGATATGGTCGGAACGTTATTCAGTCAATTTCCATTTCTACGACACATCGCCCCAGAGCGATCAGGCTATAAACAATTTATTAGTATCCACGAAAGAATCTGGAGATTTCTTAAGGTTAGTTATATATTTTTCATTTTAATTTGCAAAATTAAAGGGCAAATGCATTAATTGGTCTATTCATTTCGTATGTACAGTACATATACTTATTTCTTTCCATAAGTAACAAATTAAAGGAAGAGAGTATTGTGAATGCAAAAAATGTATATTTTAATATTTTTATATTTATATATTATTATATTTTATTGTCGAGACTGGAGAACACCCCATTTTTACATATTTATTACTTAATTAATTTCCTTTCACTTAAGATTTAGCAACAACCGGTATGTATTTATAGATTAGCAACATCCAGTACTTATTTATTTATTCATATTTCATCAAACAACGGCTAGCGCACAATAAGTTGAAGTCAGTACAATATTAAAAAATATACATAAAATGTGAACATAAAAAAAAATCAATAACTTTATGTATTAAAATTCAAATATTTTTTTAAAATAAAGCAGTTGTCATTTGGAAATCAATATCTCCGGCTAAAAAATCGTTCCATTCTTTACATATTCTTGAGCGTCGTTATTAGAACACATCTGAGTTTTGTAAAAAGGAACAACGGGAGATAATGAATCGCACAATTTGCGCGAAGTTACAAATGGAATGAAATTGTGGCTTGTAGCTCCGGACAATCAATATCCCCACTCAATAATAGCTTCTTCAAGTAATAAGATCAGCTCGCCATCTTCTCACATCTAGAGTAGCAAAGTTAGAGGCAAAGAAGGAAAACTTGTTGGTTAAAACTCTAATAAAGCGAGATTGTATTGCCTCAGTCTAATGACATCATTTTTACATTATGTGATCTCCATATCACAGACTAATATTCCATAAGGCTTCTTACAAAATAGCTGTCCACAGCCCAAAACATCTTTGAGGTCACCAAGATCATCCCTCAAAACAAAGCCCAAAGCTCTAGAATTCTTTCTACAGGTCTCTCTCTTCAATGTGACACCTGAACGATAGATCATTTACTCTGTATCCCTCACATTATCAGTTCGAGCAAGTGGTTGGCTGTCGATAGCATATTTATAAGTAATTAAATTATTTTTTCGATAAAAAGAATTATTTGACATTTTTTAATATTAAATTGCCATGCTATTACTACTGCACCACTCGGAAATAGTATTTAAGGTTTGCTGAAGCTTTAAACATTCTGTCATGGAGAGAACTTTTCGAAAAACTTTAGGGTTGACAGCAAACGCAAGAACTTCAGTGTCGGAGATTTTCATCAAAAGATCATTAATAAAAATGATCAAAAGTTAAAAAATATGTACACACACAACTATTAGACTAAACTATACTGCATAATCAGAACTCCTTTCGTAATTGTATTCAATAATGAAATGACACGTCTATTCTCTCTTAAATTTATTTTATGTTCATTTTTCCATTTTGGTCTCTCTGTTGGGCATCATTGTCTCTGCATTCGAAAACTTTTTCCTGCAACTAAAAAATTCAGCGTTTTATGGAATATTCTCAACAAAAATTTAAATAAAGAAAAGATATGAATAGAACACTCAATGGTACAAATGTTGTGCATTAAAAAACGACTCTATTCTTCACTTATTACCAAATTTTAAACTAGAAAAACAATTCAGTTGATCTTACAATAACCTGTTAAACATGACGTTGACATTTCAAGATATTTAGCTATATACAAGTGAGTAGTAATAAGTAGATTGTTACAATAAAACATTCATTCATATAAAACCACAATCTTTCAGTTGTTCTCACATATGTCATAATGTTATCAGTGAATCATTTACCGACTTTGTTCACTAGAATGTCTTGCTTCTATTGAAGCAGTAATAATATGTTATGTTTATAAAGAAAAGAGTTTTGATTAAATTGTATATCTACTTATTACTACTCACTTGTATAGCTATATACAAGTGAGTAGTAATAAGTAGATTGTTACAATAAAACATTCATTCATATAAAACCACAATCTTTCAGTTGTTCTCACATATGTCATAATGTTATCAGTGAATCATTTACCGACTTTGTTCACTAGAATGTCTTGCTTCTATTGAAGCAGTAATAATATGTTATGTTTATAAAGAAAAGAGTTTTGATTAAATTCTATAAATTATATTTAAGGATGAATTGGATAATCATAAGGCAACATATCGACCAGAAGATCCAAGGGATTTGATGGATGTTTACTTACAGATGCTCAATTCGCCAGACAGAAAAAGTAGTTTTTCAGGTATGAACTAATAAAACCAATTATAAAAAAAATCTTTTTTTGTTAAAACATATTTATTTAGTTTAAGAAATTTATATAATTATAGAATCCCAACTGTTGGCCATATGCTTGGACATGTTCATGGCAGGATCTGAAACCACTACCAAATCACTAGGCTTTGGTTTCCTATACATGTTGCTATATCCTGAAGTGCAAGTTAAGGCAAGGGAAGAAATTGACAGAGTGGTTGGCCGAGACAGATTACCAAATCTTAGCGACAGACCTAAGTACCATTTTTTTTTTTTTGTTTATATATTCCAAAAAGTATCAACTGTAATTGTATTAATTTCAAACTACCTCAACATAATGTAAACAGATTAATAATGCATATACTATTATTTATCTTTTTCCGGAATTCTGTTGAAAATGTATGTGGTGGATACTTGGAATTAATAGATAAATGTTCTTTCTTTCATACCAAGATTATGCAATTCTTCTTCTTAGTGGTTACTTCAATAACTCTCTCCACTCCGACGCAAGCAAGCAATCTCTAATCAAAGCCCAATTTTTGATCAAAATAATAATAGGCAATTTTCTTTATATTAAAGATTTAAAAAGATTCATGGTTTTCCTTTAATTATCAATTTCTTTGCAAATCTCTAAAAAATTAAAGGTTAAAATGATAAAAATATTTATACAAAAAATTCACTTTTTTTAAGTTTGACAATGTTGCATAGAATAAAAACACAAATAAATAAGAGTATAAATTATTGTATGAGATCTGACAAATATAGAAGAAATGTTTTTATTATTTTTCTAATATTATCTGTTATTTTTCTAGGTTAGTTTGACTTTGATACAATTTAACACAGCTATTAAACTTTTATTTCAGCATGCCCTATACTGAAGGCATTGTGTATGAAAGTGTAAGGCACTTCATGGGTAGAACTTATAGTATTCCGCATAGAGCACTGAAAGACACAAAACTCTGTGGTTATGATATTCCTAAAGTAAGTAGTGTAACATATAAATGTTAAGTTATTACTAAATTATTTTATTAAATTAATTAGTTACAATCCTTCGATAATATTGACAAAAATATACGATAACCAACCACGCCTCTATTACGAATCTCAGACATTGTCAAATCTTCCTCAACTCAAATAAGATCTTATCAAATATTCAAAACTTTCTTATTATGAGTATTAGCGCAAAGCGAAAGAAACATATAATGATATAAATATCAATGTTAACAAATATTTTCTCTTCTTAGTAGCTCATTGTCCGGAGAAGGGCAGTGCTTTCTGCAACCAGAGAACACTGTCCGAGACCGGCAGTGCACTGTATGGGCCAATGACATGGATACAAGTAAACAATTCCTCGGATTGGGAATAACTAAGTTAAAATGATTGTACATATTGAGATTTTAATGTTTCTTTTGTTATTCTTCTTAACTGTTCTGCTTGAACATTATATACCAGATGATGAATACGGTTATTTACTCATCAGAAAATGGTTTGAGTTACTACTTATAAGTTGGATACTTGTGAAAATTTCCTCAATACAAAAAATTCAGAAAATGAAATATTATCATTACAGTCTATTCCGCTATATATTATATTTGCTATGAGATAATGAAAAGCATGAACTACTCCATATTTTTCAAAAAACCGTATAAGTATTCATCAGAACTTTATAAATACTCATACATCCGAACTTTCATTATGATTGATGATTAAAAGTCGTCGATTAACGATATTCATATTTACTAAGAATAGAGTTTTACTTTCCATGCAAAGTAACAGTATACAAAAAAAAGGGCTTACATTTAATATTTTTTATCATAACTCTTGGTTAAATCAGAAAAAACCAAACCTTCTAAAAAAAAATCAGTTCGTCAAGAAGCGGTAAATTTTGCACTAAATCTCAAAATCTATTTTCTTGTGCCTGTTGTAAATGAAATACATTTTCCATAAGGTACGTATAAAACAGAGAATCCATCAATAGTAAAATATATTATTTCAGGAAACAATGGTGATTGCAAATTTCAATGGGCCTTTGATGGAAAAAGAATTATGGGGAGATCCTGAAGCGTTCAGACCTGATCGATTTATTGATAATGAAGGGAAACTTAATGTCCCAGAATATTATTTACCCTTTGGCACCGGTAAGTTCAATTAATTTCACATCCATATTAGTAATGTTCTTTAAGTAAAAGCCTGGAGGAGACAAAAAAATAAGATTTAATGAACAGTTTAACATTTTCATATCTTTCACATAATGCATTTTATTTCAAGGGCAAACTAAACAGTTTAAATATAAATAAATGCCTTGAACAAATATCCGGATTGCTATACAATCTTCTCAATTAAAAATTATTTCAGGTAAACATCGATGTCTAGGCCAAGGACTTGCAAAAACAAATATATTTCTATTTACGGCGGCACTATTACAAAATTTTGATTTTAAAATTCCACCGGGACAAGAAGCACCCGACACAAAAGGCATTGATGGAGTTACGCCTTCACCAGGACCATTTTATGCTCTTGTCACCCCAAGAAAATGAAAATGTTACAAGCTTGAAATTTTACAATCAACTTACTTATGATTTGTTGTTACTTCACCTGGTTTGAAGTTGCTTCTAAACATGTAAGGTCAAAAATTGATTAATTGTAAAAACGTTGCTGTTCTATTTAATGGGTGACATATTATTTGTGATATTCCTATAAATATGTATGTATGTTTGTATTATATTTATTTTTAAAACAAATTACATGATCCACGATATTTTTTTTAGTTTCCAGATTAGATTAGATTAGTTAGTTTATAAATTACTTAGTAAGTAATAAAATCATTTTACTAGTAAAGTTTATGTATGCATCCTCCTCTAAAATCCTATTCAAAGTCTTTATAGTATATTTTTACATAGTGCTCGCAAACTTATACATTTAAGTCATCTTTGAGCGATTTACATTAAAAATAGTATAAGATGGAAAACGTCGTTTCAGCTTCTATAAGAAGGTAAAGAAAAATTAATTTCTGGGAGCTAATGGCAGCCTATGCGCCCCCCAAAAAAAGGAAAAATGAATTAATTACATGCAAGAATTAAGATAGTTCTATATAGTAGGAACTTGTTTCGTTTTCTTCCTCTCAATCTCCATTTTACTCTCATATTTAATCTCATAACCTGCAAACTGAAGAGTAACTTTCAGAAAATCTCTTTGTAGATCTAATTAGATGCCCCACATAATTCATGGAAAACTAATTAAAAGAATTGTTGTAGTAACTTTGTAATTTAAAAAATAAGATCAATGCTGTGTGGAATGTTCCGGTATCCACATCCGTTAGATTAAGTTTCCATCAAGAAAAACTGCAGCAAAGAACAATAATTAATATTATTATTATTTATTTATTACTTGCTTATAAATACAATTTGTAGCAAGGGGTTTGACCTAAACATATATTTACAATAGGACTTTAATCACAAAATAAAATACCTATTCTGTAAACAAATAAACTGAGATCACAAAATGAAGTAAATAAACAAAAGTAGATTAACATGTTTTTTTCCATACATATTCATCTTAATAACAAATTTGCTGGTATTATATATATATATATTAAAAAGGATAAATGTACACAAACTGAATTAAAAGAAAAATACTGGAATCATAAAAAAGAATTAGAAAAAAAAAGAATAAATAAAAATATGAGAGTATAATAGAAATACCTAAATATCAAATTCTTAATTACTCAAAATAAAACTTCTTATTTTTAACGCTTTAGTTACATAAATATCAAATTCTTAATTATTCAAAATAAAACTTCTTATTTTTAACGCTTTAGATACATAAATGTAAACATATTTCACTTGGTGCAGACTATCGAAAGATAACAGATTTTCCATGACTGTTTTAGATGTAGGCACATTAATATATTCTATTAGGAACTTATACCTTAAAACATCGAAAATTGGGCAAGTTATTAAAAAGTGCATAATATTGTCCTTGTCCTCCTTGCATAGGGGGCAAGGCGCCTCTGAATTAAACTTATATAATTTCCCATCAACAAATAGTTGGGGCTTTTTCTGGGAAAATAGTCTAAGTTGGCAGGCAACCCGGGTCACATTTATGTTACATTTAAAATGAATATATTGTTCACTTGAGCCAAAACTGCTGATGTTTCTAAAAATGGAATTAAATTTCGAATTTATCGCAATGTCAACGTCCTTACAGATGAGGTGATTATTGAAACTTGTCATAATATCAGGTACTCTGCTAGAAATGAAATCTATATCTTGTTGGTCAAATATATTTTCGGCACCAATAATAATAAAACTTTTACGCATATTTGTGACCCAGTTGAATGGAATGCACACATTGTCAATATTTGCTAAAAGGGCTTCATAGCAGATACGAGGAATTCTTTCGCGCGGCATAGTCAGGATCTTCAACCACCAAGAGACAGTGCGTTTAAAAACTTTCGATATTATATGTATAATGCCAATTTCAAGTCTCACAAAACAGTCGGGCGTGTTTCTAGATAGCCTCAACAAATTTTTGTAAAATCTTAGAGGTATTCTTTCTGCAATCTCCGCATAGCGGAGCCCCCATAACTCCGATGAATACAGGAGAACGCTAGAGACAAGAGAATTAAACAGATAATTCTTTACATCCCAAGAATCCGATTTTATCTTCGAAACAAAGAGAGTACAGAAGAAACCGCAATTGAGCTTTTATTTTTAAAATGTTGGGCCGCCTGCAAGAATTTACCCGATGTCGAGAAAGGAACACCCAGGTAGGAAAACGAATTAACAATTTCGATTCTTTCATTGTTACAAAAAATTTTTGGAATATTTGTAGGTAATTTACCTTTATAGAAAGGCATAACAACAGTTTTGGAGGTATTAATTTGGAGATAATTAGTGTCACAGTAAGACTGTAGTAAATTGAGCTTAAACTGAACATCCTTTGGGGAGTAAGCAGCTATGGCCAAATCATCCGCATATGATAGCATTAGTAGTTCATTAGATTTGTCAATGCTAATTCCTTTGGCGCCCCTAATCTTAAAATATTCGACAATATTTGAAGTGTACAAATTAAATAAAAGTGGGCTTAATTTCTCCCCCTGCAACACTCCCTGTGTGATGTTAATGGAATTTAAATAGTCATGAGTGTCTGTTAAGGTTAGTGATGCATATTCATACAGTGCTTTAATAACTCGTATCATTTTAGCACTAATACCTAATTTATATAATTTGTTAAATAGTAAATTATGAGGCACCGAGCCAAATGCGCGTTTGAAGTCCACAAAAATTATATAAACACGTCTTTTACTAAATCTGAAATTAAGATTTATCGCGCTAGAAAGACTAAAAATCGCATCCATACAACCCCTACCCGGTCTGAAGCCGCACTGCTCCTCGGGAATCAAAGAAAACTGTTCAGACCATCTGAGTATGCGTTCATATAATATTTCCGTAAATAGCTTTAAGATATTATTAATAAGGGCAATGCCTCTGTAATTAAGGGGGTCTTTGGGGTCCCCTTTCTTGTAACATTTTTAGCTTGACCGCACACCAGGACTGAGGGATTTTTTCTTCATTCCAAATTACTTTAAATAATTGTAACAAATAATGTTCCCAGGAGGGAGGTAATAGTTTAAAAGCCTCATTGGGTATGAGGTCAAGACCGGGGGCCTTACCATTACTGCTTTTATAGATACTTCGCTGCAATTCAAGTAGATCTATATCTTGATCCAAAGCAGGTTGATACGTACCAAAGAAAGTAAAGTTGTAATCAACATTCTCAGGAAATATATTATTATAAAACGACCGCCATTCAGACGTAGAAATGTTACAGTCGGGGCTCTTACGCCCGCGATACCTGCTTAAGGCCCTCCAGAACTCTGCAGGGTTATTTATACCGGAAAATATTTTTTTCAAATTATTCTGAAATAATAATTTCGTATTTCGAATAAGACTTAAATGGTTCTTTTTAACAGACAAATAAATTAATAAATCTTTTTCGGAATTGCTTTTCTTATATATCTTATAAAGCCGGTTTAGTTTTCTCTTTGATTTTCTACAAGCAGGGGAATACCAAAGCTTATTGTTATTACTAATATTCAAGTTTCCAAAATTTATTTTAAAAATTATCCTGACTATTCCCGCCTTAACGAGCGCGTTGTAAAGGGTACTGATCAAATTAGACGATAGAATATCGGCACTGTCGTGATTCACACAAATATTATTTGAGGTAGCAATAGTCTCAATGTAAGCATTCCATTTTTCAGAATTCACTCTATCTATATAATAATAAGAGGTAGTAAAAGGTTCGGAACGAACTTGGGAGTTGACATTGTTATCAAAGAATAAAGTAAACAAACACAAATTGTGATCCGAGTTACCAGCCACATTTACAATTTTAAAGTCCTTACTATTTAGTAATGCGTTATAATTAATCCATAATAAATCAATACAACTGCAGCCCCTCTCGCTTAGAAAAGTAAATTGGCCGGGCATATCGGACGGACTTCTGCCGTTACACACAATAAATCCACTGTCTTCCATCAATTCAACTAAATACTTACCCCTTCGATCTGATATCTGGTCTAGAGAAACCCTACTGGGCTAAAATGAGAACCAGTAAAAATATCGCCATCTAAATTATTATAAAGGCCAGGTCTGGGTTAAAATCGCCACCTATGATTATATTTGATAATTCAAATTCGGCAATCAAGTCACTTAAGTGCACATTAAAGGTATTAATAATAAATTCATCCCCCAGACTAGGGCGCCAGTAATTAGAGCAAATAACATACGATTCACTATTATAATTTAAAAGGACAGAAAGCCAGTACTGACTTTTGTTTATAACTCTAAGATTATCAAATAGGCCATCACGAACTAATACGATTACAATTAATTAATTATATGTACAACAGCCAACATATTTATATGTAAGATGTACTTTTTATTTTAACACATATAAGTCACTTTCCCATATCATTTCAATAATATTGATTATAAATATAGTTGCATTCACATTTGATAATAATATGTATATTCTAAATCTGACTGAAATACAGTAATTTTTTTCCCTCATTTAAAAGGGAATTTTGAAATTTTTATTATCCTTAAATTGGAATCAGACCTATTTCAAATAGAGAATATTTTAATCAATATATTTCTTTTTTTATTAAAAAATAAAATAAACAAAAATATATATACATTTGATTAAGTACATGAAAAATGGAGTAAAGTTAAATATTAAAAAAAAAAAAGAACAAAAAAGAAACAATTTAATTTTCCACACATTTACAATGAAATATTTACCTGATAATATAATTGTATTTTATAAATCACATGGCAACTATGACACCTAGCTATTTACAATCTTAAAAAGTAAATACATTATTAATATTTATTTTCCATTAAACTGAATCAATAAAAAAATAATTTTATTTTTTTTAAGAAATAAAAAGTAGCGATAAAGCATTTTAAACAATTGTAAGCTCCCAAGTAATTATTGTTCATTAATTAAATGTTCCAAGAACAATTTTACAAATAAAAATAAAACAGACCAAAAAGAGAAAAAGAAATCAACAATATATATATATATAATAATTTTTATTTTTAAACTTCTATCCAGTTAAGCGTATTTCAATGACTATTGAGCATTTTGTAATGCGCCCATCTTCTAAAATATAGGTACCTAATAATTTGAACACTGCAAAAAATAATAATAATAATAATAGGTACCATAAGAAGAAAATTACTAACAAAAGACCAATGATAATAGGCATTTAATTTTTTTATTTTTCGATAAACCAGAAAGAAAGTCCTTTCCTGATTCATATGAATTGCAGCAATCAATTAAAATGTCATCAGTTACTGAAATAAAAGCCTTTACGGATACTATCCCCTTGTTTAACGGAAATCCCAAACAATTATGTTACTTCATAAACAGAGTAGACGAAATTAACACTTTAATTAACAATTGTACCCCAGAAGTTTCGGAATCACTAAAAGCATTAGCATTCATAAACATTAAAGGCAAACTGACAGATAAAGTATCAGAATTATACAAGAACAAAACTTTAATAACTGGACGGAACTAAAACAATTCCTTATTTCAAAATTTTATAAACAAAACTCAAACAGCATTCTCTTAGACATAATGTACAAGAAATGTGGCAACAACCCCGTAGGATTTGTAAATGAAATAATCGAACTGTTCCACTTATATAAACAAAAATTATCCCTAGAAACTAATAACGCCCGAATTGTTTATATCCACAACGAAAAGCTCGTAGTCTTACACACGACATTTCAATGAAAAACCCCTTACGAAACAATCTGGCTACACGCAATCCACAAACCCTTAATGAACTAGAAAGCCTCTTGAGAAACGACTTCCAATACTTAAGACCACCAAATACCCCAGTTCAAAATTTTAAACCAATCCCGAACAATCCTTTAATGAGACTTCGAGAATAGACACACTTTCCTAGAGGTCCAATTAATATTCAAAGAAAACCATTCCCCAATGAACCCATGTCAATTTCAACTCGACAAACCACGAGACCTAACAACTATTTTATGCATAACTCTCCTAACCGACCGATAAATTGGTCGGCTGAAGAGGTATACAACCATGATCAAACATACAACACACAAATGCCGAATATCATAATAACCATGAACATGACGGCCAACAAAATTAAGAAATAGCCCCAGACTATGACCCTAACGAACCAGTAATTGAAGAACAAATAGAACAAATTTCGAACCGTCATTTTTTAGAAATAGACCGGAAGAACAACAAGAAATCTTGAACATAAATTGCAATTCAAAACTACCCTTCATCAAAATTCAACATTACAAAGTTTTATTAGATACAGGATCATCCATCGATAAATCTAATTCACCCGGAATTAATAAAAACTCATTTACCGGAAATAGAAATATTTAAAGAACAATTCGTGTTTAATACCGCTACTGGGAAAAGCTGCGGCAATGAGTATATAAATTTAGGAATTAATGGTAAAACAATTAAATGTTACATCTTTAACTTCCATTTTTTTTTTTTTTTTTTTTTTTGTGGCATAGGCTATTCGCCATTCAGCCATATCTGGTTATAATGATAGAACTGACTAAGCCCATTCTCTCATCCGTACATACTCTAACCTATCACAATCGCGCCTAATAAATACAGACATAACTAATAATTACATTCACTCTGTAATCTAAACCTAATCAAGATACATACCTGCGTTCATACCAACATTCATACGGTGGAGTGGAGTACTCGATATTCCTCGTACTCCTTATTACCTAACCTAAAGGTAAAAAATATTTACAAACCTATAAGCTATATGTACAACTATCTACAGAACTATTGGGATGGAGTACTCGATGTTCCTCCATCCCTGAAATACCTAGCCTATAACATTCATACTACAAACACGCTAATAAATACAATCATACACTTTCAATCTTCTTAGTCAGTTCAATTAGAGCTTCTAAAACAGAGACATTATCAGAAAATATAATATCTTCGTAGCGGAAAGGGGCCTCCAAATATCTGTACAGTATTTTTAACATCTTTTCTCTTTCAGTGTTAAATTTAGGGCATTCCATTATTACATGTGTGAAGTCTTTCTGCACATTGCATTGACTGCAATTTGGGGATGCTCTTATGTTAATTTTATATAAGTATGCGCCGCAAACAGCATGGTTCGACCTCAATCTACTTATCGTCATAATATTACACTTATTTAGCCCTAATTCTTGGAACCATGGTTTTCTTGGTAATTTGTTTACGAATGTTTTATAAAATTTTCCTTTCTCATTACTTTCATATTCTGCTTGCCAGTTTTTTATAGCTTTATTTGTAATATGATTTTTTAGGTCAGAGGGTGTTGGCGATCTCTCCAGAGTTTTTATGTTGGCGATCTCTCCAGATTTTGTCGCTTCTTTAGCTATTATGTCCACAGTTTCGTTACCTTTAATGGCGCAGTGTCCTCTCACCCAGACAAAATTAACAGATATTCCCCTTTCCGCTAACAGGGACATTAGTTCAAGTATCTCTACAAACAGGTGGTCCAAGTTACGAGATTTATTCAAATTCGCTATTTTATTTAAAACACTCTGGCTATCACTTAGTATTGTGCATTTCTTGCTATTAAATAATGATAATGATAAAATGTACTTAAGGGCCATGATAATAGCGACTACCTCTGCTGTGTAGACTGAGGCGTATTCACTAAGCTGAGCTATCTCGCAAAATTTAAGTTGGGGGTCATACATAGCGCTTCCTACTTTATTATCTAACTTGGACCCATCTGTGAATATTCTATAGGTTTGCGGCCAATTATTTTCCATGAATTCCTCAAATACAGCATTTCTAGATTCTTCAGGTTTTGCTCCGAGGTCAGTTGATGTGCTAACATTAATATCTTTATAAAGATAATTATATTCAGTCGATAGATTGGTATTGTATCATTAGAAAAAATGATGTTTTTGAATTCTGAAATAAACATGAAACTATTGGTGTAGACAGGAGCAGCTTTTTTCTTCCAAAATGCATAAGTAAGAATTTTTTCATTTAGATGGCATATTTGAGTATAAATTTTTCTATTTCTGCTCATTAATTTTAGTACATATCTATCCGATATTATTTGAATTCTATGTCTCAGTGGAATTTCACAAGCTTCTGCATATAAAATATCCACCGGAGTACTATTTAAGAAACCCAAACATAATCTCAAACATTTATTTTGTAGTATTTCTAATGGCCGCAAAACTGTCTTTTTAGCTTGTCCGTACAGAAAACATCCAAAATCCAACACAGCTCTTATAGTGGCCCTATAATATAACAAAGAGATTTCTGAATCCGCACCCCATTTTCTATGACATGTTGCCCGTAAAATATTTAAATATTTCCCAATTTTGGCTTCTACGTTTTTTATATGAATTTTCCAATTAAGAGTTTTATCCATAGTGCCCCCCAGAAATTTTGCTGACATCTCACACGGAAATCTTCTGCCACTTAGATACAGCTCATTGGAGAGATTCAATCTTCGTTTTCTAGTGAATGGACATATAACAGATTTAGATTCAGATATAGACAGACCATTATCGAGCATCCATTTATATAGTTTATCTACAACCACTGCAAGTTCTTGTTTACATTCTTCCATAGTTCTCTTCGTGGTGTAAATACAGACATCGTCTGCGTACTGTAGTAACTTAGTATTCTGAGTGATAATGTTCTCTAAGTTTTTAACATATACTGAGTACAGTACCGGGCTCAGGATGCTGCCTTGAGGCAGACCAATTTTTGATACTACGGATCCTTCTATTTTATCGTTTATTTTTATATAAATAGTTCTGTTTAAAATTAGATTGATAATATTTTTAATAAATTTAGCAGGAAATTTTTGAGATTTCATTTTTTCTGCCAAGATTGGAAGTTGTACGTTATCGTACGCAGCCGTGAAATCTAAAAATAGCGCCAGAGTTACTTTATTTACAGTATAGCCTGAATAAATATCCGTGGCCAATTGTATCTGGCAATCGTGCACAGATTTACCTTTTCTAAATCCGAATTGGCTCTCAGGCAACATTTTGTTGTGTTCTAACCACCATTCTAATCTGTATTTAATCATTCTTTCGAATGTTTTCAACAGGCAAGAGGAAAGAGCAATCGGGCGATATGAGTCACAAGACTGTCTGTTTTTACTAGGTTTTAGTATCGGATTTATTAGGTAATTTTTCCATTCATCTGGGAATTCTCCTTTCGTCCACGTACCGTTGTATAATTTTAATAAAATAACTTTTGCTGGGGCCGGAAGATTTTCAATCATTGGGTAATGTATGTTATCCATCCCAGGTGCTGTATTTGAGTGGTGTTTTATAGCTTTATTTAGTTCGTTTATTGTAAAATGCTGTAATAACATATGAGACGATTCATTTGTATTATTTTCAAACTCTATTTTGTTTTGGACGAAAGGAGGTGCTAACTTATTTATAAAATCAACACACCAATCGCCCTGAACTAATGGCATATAACTATTTACAGGTTTTGACAGTAATTTGATTTTTTTCCATATGTCTCCAATTGGTGTGCTTTTATTTAATTTTTCACAAAATTGCTTCCAATGAGTTTTTTTACAATTTTTAAGTATTAATTTCGTTAGCGCAGTTTGTTTTTTGTATTTTAAAAAATTGTCAAAATTAGAGTTCTGCACATATTGTTTAAATGTCTGTTTCCTTTTCTCTATCGCCTCTTTACACTCGTCATTCCACCAGTTATTACATTTATTTCCCTTATTATAGCTTTGTTTTGGTATAGAGTTTTCGTTAGCGTAGTTCAGGGCTGCCATAAAATCTGTATAACTGTCGGTGGATAGTACATGTTCATTTATATTATTTCGAAAAGAATCCCAGTCTGTTTTTTTAATATTCCATTTACGTATATTCAGT
>JAAEAF010013526.1:0-15325 GCA_011037195.1 Triatoma infestans | reverse complement strand
ATATTTAAGGATGAATTGGATAATCATAAGGCAACATATCGACCAGAAGATCCAAGGGATTTGATGGATGTTTACTTACAGATGCTCAATTCGCCAGACAGAAAAAGTAGTTTTTCAGGTATGAACTAATAAAACCAATTATAAAAAAAATCTTTTTTTGTTAAAACATATTTATTTAGTTTAAGAAATTTATATAATTATAGAATCCCAACTGTTGGCCATATGCTTGGACATGTTCATGGCAGGATCTGAAACCACTACCAAATCACTAGGCTTTGGTTTCCTATACATGTTGCTATATCCTGAAGTGCAAGTTAAGGCAAGGGAAGAAATTGACAGAGTGGTTGGCCGAGACAGATTACCAAATCTTAGCGACAGACCTAAGTACCATTTTTTTTTTTTTGTTTATATATTCCAAAAAGTATCAACTGTAATTGTATTAATTTCAAACTACCTCAACATAATGTAAACAGATTAATAATGCATATACTATTATTTATCTTTTTCCGGAATTCTGTTGAAAATGTATGTGGTGGATACTTGGAATTAATAGATAAATGTTCTTTCTTTCATACCAAGATTATGCAATTCTTCTTCTTAGTGGTTACTTCAATAACTCTCTCCACTCCGACGCAAGCAAGCAATCTCTAATCAAAGCCCAATTTTTGATCAAAATAATAATAGGCAATTTTCTTTATATTAAAGATTTAAAAAGATTCATGGTTTTCCTTTAATTATCAATTTCTTTGCAAATCTCTAAAAAATTAAAGGTTAAAATGATAAAAATATTTATACAAAAAATTCACTTTTTTTAAGTTTGACAATGTTGCATAGAATAAAAACACAAATAAATAAGAGTATAAATTATTGTATGAGATCTGACAAATATAGAAGAAATGTTTTTATTATTTTTCTAATATTATCTGTTATTTTTCTAGGTTAGTTTGACTTTGATACAATTTAACACAGCTATTAAACTTTTATTTCAGCATGCCCTATACTGAAGGCATTGTGTATGAAAGTGTAAGGCACTTCATGGGTAGAACTTATAGTATTCCGCATAGAGCACTGAAAGACACAAAACTCTGTGGTTATGATATTCCTAAAGTAAGTAGTGTAACATATAAATGTTAAGTTATTACTAAATTATTTTATTAAATTAATTAGTTACAATCCTTCGATAATATTGACAAAAATATACGATAACCAACCACGCCTCTATTACGAATCTCAGACATTGTCAAATCTTCCTCAACTCAAATAAGATCTTATCAAATATTCAAAACTTTCTTATTATGAGTATTAGCGCAAAGCGAAAGAAACATATAATGATATAAATATCAATGTTAACAAATATTTTCTCTTCTTAGTAGCTCATTGTCCGGAGAAGGGCAGTGCTTTCTGCAACCAGAGAACACTGTCCGAGACCGGCAGTGCACTGTATGGGCCAATGACATGGATACAAGTAAACAATTCCTCGGATTGGGAATAACTAAGTTAAAATGATTGTACATATTGAGATTTTAATGTTTCTTTTGTTATTCTTCTTAACTGTTCTGCTTGAACATTATATACCAGATGATGAATACGGTTATTTACTCATCAGAAAATGGTTTGAGTTACTACTTATAAGTTGGATACTTGTGAAAATTTCCTCAATACAAAAAATTCAGAAAATGAAATATTATCATTACAGTCTATTCCGCTATATATTATATTTGCTATGAGATAATGAAAAGCATGAACTACTCCATATTTTTCAAAAAACCGTATAAGTATTCATCAGAACTTTATAAATACTCATACATCCGAACTTTCATTATGATTGATGATTAAAAGTCGTCGATTAACGATATTCATATTTACTAAGAATAGAGTTTTACTTTCCATGCAAAGTAACAGTATACAAAAAAAAGGGCTTACATTTAATATTTTTTATCATAACTCTTGGTTAAATCAGAAAAAACCAAACCTTCTAAAAAAAAATCAGTTCGTCAAGAAGCGGTAAATTTTGCACTAAATCTCAAAATCTATTTTCTTGTGCCTGTTGTAAATGAAATACATTTTCCATAAGGTACGTATAAAACAGAGAATCCATCAATAGTAAAATATATTATTTCAGGAAACAATGGTGATTGCAAATTTCAATGGGCCTTTGATGGAAAAAGAATTATGGGGAGATCCTGAAGCGTTCAGACCTGATCGATTTATTGATAATGAAGGGAAACTTAATGTCCCAGAATATTATTTACCCTTTGGCACCGGTAAGTTCAATTAATTTCACATCCATATTAGTAATGTTCTTTAAGTAAAAGCCTGGAGGAGACAAAAAAATAAGATTTAATGAACAGTTTAACATTTTCATATCTTTCACATAATGCATTTTATTTCAAGGGCAAACTAAACAGTTTAAATATAAATAAATGCCTTGAACAAATATCCGGATTGCTATACAATCTTCTCAATTAAAAATTATTTCAGGTAAACATCGATGTCTAGGCCAAGGACTTGCAAAAACAAATATATTTCTATTTACGGCGGCACTATTACAAAATTTTGATTTTAAAATTCCACCGGGACAAGAAGCACCCGACACAAAAGGCATTGATGGAGTTACGCCTTCACCAGGACCATTTTATGCTCTTGTCACCCCAAGAAAATGAAAATGTTACAAGCTTGAAATTTTACAATCAACTTACTTATGATTTGTTGTTACTTCACCTGGTTTGAAGTTGCTTCTAAACATGTAAGGTCAAAAATTGATTAATTGTAAAAACGTTGCTGTTCTATTTAATGGGTGACATATTATTTGTGATATTCCTATAAATATGTATGTATGTTTGTATTATATTTATTTTTAAAACAAATTACATGATCCACGATATTTTTTTTAGTTTCCAGATTAGATTAGATTAGTTAGTTTATAAATTACTTAGTAAGTAATAAAATCATTTTACTAGTAAAGTTTATGTATGCATCCTCCTCTAAAATCCTATTCAAAGTCTTTATAGTATATTTTTACATAGTGCTCGCAAACTTATACATTTAAGTCATCTTTGAGCGATTTACATTAAAAATAGTATAAGATGGAAAACGTCGTTTCAGCTTCTATAAGAAGGTAAAGAAAAATTAATTTCTGGGAGCTAATGGCAGCCTATGCGCCCCCCAAAAAAAGGAAAAATGAATTAATTACATGCAAGAATTAAGATAGTTCTATATAGTAGGAACTTGTTTCGTTTTCTTCCTCTCAATCTCCATTTTACTCTCATATTTAATCTCATAACCTGCAAACTGAAGAGTAACTTTCAGAAAATCTCTTTGTAGATCTAATTAGATGCCCCACATAATTCATGGAAAACTAATTAAAAGAATTGTTGTAGTAACTTTGTAATTTAAAAAATAAGATCAATGCTGTGTGGAATGTTCCGGTATCCACATCCGTTAGATTAAGTTTCCATCAAGAAAAACTGCAGCAAAGAACAATAATTAATATTATTATTATTTATTTATTACTTGCTTATAAATACAATTTGTAGCAAGGGGTTTGACCTAAACATATATTTACAATAGGACTTTAATCACAAAATAAAATACCTATTCTGTAAACAAATACACTGAGATCACAAAATGAAGTAAATAAACAAAAGTAGATTAACATGTTTTTTTCCATACATATTCATCTTAATAACAAATTTGCTGGTATTATATATATATATATTAAAAAGGATAAATGTACACAAACTGAATTAAAAGAAAAATACTGGAATCATAAAAAAGAATTAGAAAAAAAAAGAATAAATAAAAATATGAGAGTATAATAGAAATACCTAAATATCAAATTCTTAATTACTCAAAATAAAACTTCTTATTTTTAACGCTTTAGTTACATAAATATCAAATTCTTAATTATTCAAAATAAAACTTCTTATTTTTAACGCTTTAGATACATAAATGTAAACATATTTCACTTGGTGCAGACTATCGAAAGATAACAGATTTTCCATAACTGTTTTAGATGGAGGCACATTAATATATTCTATTAGGAACTTATACCTTAAAACATCGAAAATTGGGCAAGTTATTAAAAAGTGCATAATATTGTCCTTGTCCTCCTTACATAGGGGGCAAGGCGCCTCTGAATTAAACTTATATAATTTCCCATCAACAAATAGTTGGGGCTTTTTCTGGGAAAATAGTCTAAGTTGGCAGGCAACCCGGGTCACATTTATGTTACATTTAAAATGAATATATTGTTCACTTGAGCCAAAACTGCTGATGTTTCTAAAAATGGAATTAAATTTCGAATTTATCGCAATGTCAACGTCCTTACAGATGAGGTGATTATTGAAACTTGTCATAATAGCAGGTACTCTGCTAGAAATGAAATCTATATCTTGTTGGTCAAATATATTTTCGGCACCAATAATAATAAAACTTTTACGCATATTTGTGACCCAGTTGAATGGAATGCACACATTGTCAATATTTGCTAAAAGGGCTTCATAGCAGATACGAGGAATTCTTTCGCGCGGCATAGTCAGGATCTTCAACCACCAAGAGACAGTGCGTTTAAAAACTTTCGATATTATATGTACAATGCCAATTTCAAGTCTCACAAAACAGTCGGGCGTGTTTCTAGATAGCCTCAACAAATTTTTGTAAAATCTTAGAGGTATTCTTTCTGCAATCTCCGCATAGCGGAGCCCCATAACTCCGATGAATACAGGAGAACGCTAGAGACAAGAGAATTAAACAGTTAATTCTTTACATCCCAAGAATCCGATTTTATCTTCGATAACAAAGAGAGTACAGAAGAAACGGCAATTGAGCTTTTATTTTTAAAATGTTGGGCCGCCTGCAAGAATTTGCCCGATGTCGAGAAAGGAACACCCAGGTAGGAAAACGAATTAACAATTTCGATTCTTTCATTGTTACAAAAAAATTTTGGAATATTTGTAGGTAATTTACCTTTATAGAAAGGCATAACAACAGTTTTGGAGGTATTAATTTGGAGATAATTAGTGTCACAGTAAGACTGTAGTAAATTGAGCTTAAACTGAACATCCTTTGGGGAGTAACCAGCTATGGCCAAATCATCCGCATATGATAGCATTAGTAGTTCATTAGATTTGTCAATGCTAATTCCTTTGGCGCTCCTAATCTTAAAATATTCGACAATATTTGAAGTGTACAAATTAAATAAAAGTGGGCTTAATTTCTCCCCCTGCAACACTCCCTGTGTGATGTTAATGGAATTTAAATAGTCATGAGTGTCTGTTAAGGTTAGTGATGCATATTCATACAGTGCTTTAATAACTCGTATCATTTTAGCACTAATACCTAATTTATATAATTTATTAAATAGTAAATTATGAGGCACCGAGTCAAATGCGCGTTTGAAGTCCACAAAAATTATATAAACACGTCTTTTACTAAATCTGAAATTAAGATTTATCGCGCTAGAAAGACTAAAAATCGCATCCATACAACCCCTACCCGGTCTGAAGCCGCACTGCTCCTCGGGAATCAAAGAAAACTGTTCAGACCATCTGAGTATGCGTTCATATAATATTTCCGTAAATAGCTTTAAGATATTATTAATAAGGGCAATGCCTCTGTAATTAAGGGGGTCTTTGGGGTCCCCTTTCTTGTAACATTTTTAGCTTGACCGCACACCAGGACTGAGGGATTTTTTCTTCATTCCAAATTACTTTAGATAATTGTAACAGATAATGTTCCCAGGAGGGAGTTAATAGTTTAAAAGCCTCATTGGGTATGAGGTCAAGACCGGGGGCCTTACCATTACTGCTTTTATAGATACTTCGCTGCAATTCAAGTAGATCTATATCTTGATCCAAAGCGGGTTGATACGTACCAAAGAAAGTAAAGTTGTAATCAACATTCTCAGGAAATATATTATTATAAAACGACCGCCATTCAGACGTAGAAATGTTACAGTCGGGGCTCTTACGCCCGCGATACCTGCTTAAGGCCCTCCAGAACTCTGCAGGGTTATTTATACCGGAAAATATTTTTTTCAAATTATTCTGAAATAATAATTTCGTATTTCGAATAAGACTTAAATGGTTCTTTTTAACAGACAAATAAATTAATAAATCTTTTTCGGAATTGCTTTTCTTATATATCTTATAAAGCCGGTTTAGTTTTCTCTTTGATTTTCTACAAGCAGGGGAATACCAAAGCTTATTGTTATTACTAATATTCAAGTTTCCAAAATTTATTTTAAAAATTTTCCTTACTATTCCCGCCTTAACGAGCGCGTTGTAAAGGGTACTGATCAAATTAGACGATAGAATATCGGCACTGTCGTGATTCACACAAATATTATTTGAGGTAGCAATAGTCTCAATGTAAGCATTCCATTTTTCAGAATTCACTCTATCTATATAATAATAAGAGGTAGTAAAAGGTTCGGAACGAACTTGGGAGTTGACATTGTTATCAAAGAATAAAGTAAACAAACACAAATTGTGATCCGAGTTACCAGCCACATTTACAATTTTAAAGTCCTTACTATTTAGTAATGCGTTATAATTAATCCATAGTAAATCAATACAACTGCAGCCCCTCTCGCTTAGAAAAGTAAATTGGCCGGGCATACCGGACGGACTTCTGCCGTTACACACAATAAATCCACTGTCTTCCATCAATTCAACTAAATACTTACCCCTTCGATCTGATATCTGGTCTAGAGAAACCCTACTGGGCTAAAATGAGAACCAGTAAAAATATCGCCATCTAAATTATTATAAAGGCCAGGTCTGGGTTAAAATCGCCACCTATGATTATATTTGATAATTCAAATTCGGCAATCAAGTCACTTAAGTGCACATTAAAGGTATTAATAATAAATTCATCCCCCAGACTAGGGCGCCAGTAATTAGAGCAAATAACATACGATTCACTATTATAATTTAAAAGGACAGAAAGCCAGTACTGACTTTTGTTTATAACTCTAAGATTATCAAATAGGCCATCACGAACTAATACGATTACAATTAATTAATTATATGTACAACAGCCAACATATTTATATGTAAGATGTACTTTTTATTTTAACACATATAAGTCACTTTCCCATATCATTTCAATAATATTGATTATAAATATAGTTGCATTCACATTTGATAATAATATGTATATTCTAAATCTGACTGAAATACAGTAACTTTTTTTCCGCATTTAAAAGGGAATTTTGAAATTTTTATTATCCTTAAATTGGAATCAGACCTATTTCAAATAGAGAATATTTTAATCAATATATTTCTTTTTTTATTAAAAAATAAAATAAACAAAAATATATATACATTTGATTAAGTACATGAAAAATGGAGTAAAGTTAAATATTAAAAAAAAAAAAGAACAAAAAAGAAACAATTTAATTTTCCACACATTTACAATGAAATATTTACCTGATAATATAATTGTATTTTATAAATCACATGGCAACTATGACACCTAGCTATTTACAATCTTAAAAAGTAAATACATTATTAATATTTATTTTCCATTAAACTGAATCAATAAAAAAATAATTTTATTTTTTTTAAGAAATAAAAAGTAGCGATAAAGCATTTTAAACAATTGTAAGCTCCCAAGTAATTATTGTTCATTAATTAAATGTTCCAAGAACAATTTTACAAATAAAAATAAAACAGACCAAAAAGAGAAAAAGAAATCAACAATATATATATATATAATAATTTTTATTTTTAAACTTCTATCCAGTTAAGCGTATTTCAATGACTATTGAGCATTTTGTAATGCGCCCATCTTCTAAAATATAGGTACCTAATAATTTGAACACTGCAAAAAATAATAATAATAATAATAGGTACCATAAGAAGAAAATTACTAACAAAAGACCAATGATAATAGGCATTTAATTTTTTTATTTTTCGATAAACCAGAAAGAAAGTCCTTTCCTGATTCATATGAATTGCAGCAATCAATTAAAATGTCATCAGTTACTGAAATAAAAGCCTTTACGGATACTATCCCCTTGTTTAACGGAAATCCCAAACAATTATGTTACTTCATAAACAGAGTAGACGAAATTAACACTTTAATTAACAATTTGCACCCCAGAAGTTTCGGAATCACTAAAAGCATTAGCATTCATAAACATTAAAGGCAAACTGACAGATAAAGCATCAGAAATATACAAGAGCAAAACTTTAATAACTGGACGGAACTAAAACAATTCCTTATTTCAAAATTTTATAAACAAAACTCAAACAGCATTCTCTTAGACATAATGTACAAGAAATGTGGCAACAACCCCGTAGGATTTGTAAATGAAATAATCGAACTGTTCCACTTATATAAACAAAAATTATCCCTAGAAACTAATAACGCCCGAATTGTTTATATCCACAACGAAAAGCTCGTAGTCTTACACACGACATTTCAATGAAAAACCCCTTACGAAACAATCTGGCTACACGCAATCCACAAACCCTTAATGAACTAGAAAGCCTCTTGAGAAACGACTTCCAATACTTAAGACCACCAAATACCCCAGTTCAAAATTTTAAACCAATCCCGAACAATCCTTTAATGAGACTTCGAGAATAGACACACTTTCCTAGAGGTCCAATTAATATTCAAAGAAAACCATTCCCCAATGAACCCATGTCAATTTCAACTCGACAAACCACGAGACCTAACAACTATTTTATGCATAACTCTCCTAACCGACCGATAAATTGGTCGGCTGAAGAGGTATACAACCATGATCAAACATACAACACACAAATGCCGAATATCATAATAACCATGAACATGACGGCCAACAAAATTAAGAAATAGCCCCAGACTATGACCCTAACGAACCAGTAATTGAAGAACAAATAGAACAAATTTCGAACCGTCATTTTTTAGAAATAGACCGGAAGAACAACAAGAAATCTTGAACATAAATTGCAATTCAAAACTACCCTTCATCAAAATTCAACATTACAAAGTTTTATTAGATACAGGATCATCCATCGATAAATCTAATTCACCCGGAATTAATAAAAACTCATTTACCGGAAATAGAAATATTTAAAGAACAATTCGTGTTTAATACCGCTACTGGGAAAAGCTGCGGCAATGAGTATATAAATTTAGGAATTAATGGTAAAACAATTAAATGTTACATCTTTAACTTCCATTTTTTTTTTTTTTTTTTTTTTTGTGGCATAGGCTATTCGCCATTCAGCCATATCTGGTTATAATGATAGAACTGACTAAGCCCATTCTCTCATCCGTACATACTCTAACCTATCACAATCGCGCCTAATAAATACAGACATAACTAATAATTACATTCACTCTGTAATCTAAACCTAATCAAGATACATACCTGCGTTCATACCAACATTCATACGGTGGAGTGGAGTACTCGATATTCCTCGTACTCCTTATTACCTAACCTAAAGGTAAAAAATATTTACAAACCTATAAGCTATATGTACAACTATCTACAGAACTATTGGGATGGAGTACTCGATGTTCCTCCATCCCTGAAATACCTAGCCTATAACATTCATACTACAAACACGCTAATAAATACAATCATACACTTTCAATCTTCTTAGTCAGTTCAATTAGAGCTTCTAAAACAGAGACATTATCAGAAAATATAATATCTTCGTAGCGGAAAGGGGCCTCCAAATATCTGTACAGTATTTTTAACATCTTTTCTCTTTCAGTGTTAAATTTAGGGCATTCCATTATTACATGTGTGAAGTCTTCCTGCACATTGCATTGACTGCAATTTGGGGATGCTCTTATGTTAATTTTATATAAGTATGCGCCGCAAACAGCATGGTTCGACCTCAATCTACTTATCGTCATAATATTACACTTATTTAGCCCTAATTCTTGGAACCATGGTTTTCTTGGTAATTTGTTTACGAATGTTTTATAAAATTTTCCTTTCTCATTACTTTCATATTCTGCTTGCCAGTTTTTTATAGCTTTATTTGTAATATGATTTTTTAGGTCAGAGGGTGTTGGCGATCTCTCCAGAGTTTTTATGTTGGCGATCTCTCCAGATTTTGTCGCTTCTTTAGCTATTATGTCCACAGTTTCGTTACCTTTAATGGCGCAGTGTCCTCTCACCCAGACAAAATTAACAGATATTCCCCTTTCCGCTAACAGGGACATTAGTTCAAGTATCTCTACAAACAGGTGGTCCAAGTTACGAGATTTATTCAAATTCGCTATTTTATTTAAAACACTCTGGCTATCACTTAGTATTGTGCATTTCTTGGTATTAAATAATGATAATGATAAAATGTACTTAAGGGCCATGATAATAGCGACTACCTCTGCTGTGTAGACTGAGGCGTATTCACTAAGCTGAGCTATCTCGCAGAATTTAAGTTGGGGATCATACATAGCGCTTCCTACTTTATTATCTAACTTGGACCCATCTGTGAATATTCTATAGGTTTGCGGCCAATTATTTTCCATGAATTCCTCAAATACAGCATTTCTAAATTCTTCAGGTTTTGCTCCGAGGTCAGTTGATGTGCTAACATTAATATCTTTATAAAGATAATTATATTCAGTCGATAGATTGGTATTGTATCATTAGAAAAAATGATGTTTTTGAATTCTGAAATAACATGAAACTATTGGTGTAGACAGGAGCAGCTTTTTTCTTCCAAAATGCATAAGTAAGAATTTTTTCATTTAGATGGCATATTTGAGTATAAATTTTTCTATTTCTGCTCATTAATTTTAGTACATATCTATCCGATATTATTTGAATTCTATGTCTCAGTGGAATTTCACAAGCTTCTGCATATAAAATATCCACCGGAGTACTATTTAAGAAACCCAAACATAATCTCAAACATTTATTTTGTAGTATTTCTAATGGCCGCAAAACTGTCTTTTTAGCTTGTCCGTACAGAAAACATCCAAAATCCAACACAGCTCTTATAGTGGCCCTATAATATAACAAAGAGATTTCTGGATCCGCACCCCATTTTCTATGACATGTTGCCCGTAAAATATTTAAATATTTCCCAATTTTGGCTTCTACGTTTTTTATATGAATTTTCCAATTAAGAGTTTTAACCCCCAGAAATTTTGCTGACATCTCACACGGAAATCTTCTGCCACTTAGATACAGCTCATTGGAGAGATTCAATCTTCGTTTTCTAGTGAATGGACATATAACAAATTTAGATTCAGATATAGACAGACCATTATCGAGCATCCATTTATATAGTTCATCTACAACCACTGCAAGTTCTTGTTTACATTCTTCCATAGTTCTCTTCGTGGTGTAAATACAGACATCATCTGCGTACTGTAGTAACTTAGTATTTTGAGTGATAATGTTCTCTAAGTTTTTAACATATACTGAGTACAGTACCGGGCTCAGGATGCTGCCTTGAGGCAGACCAATTTTTGATACTACGGGTCCTTCTATTTTATCGTTTATTTTTATATAAATATTTCGATTTAAAATTAGATTGATAATATTTTTAATAAATTTAGCAGGAAATTTTTGAGATTTCATTTTTTCTGCCAAGATTGGAAGTTGTACTTTATCGTACGCAGCCGTGAAATCTATAAATAGCGCCAGAGTTACTTTATTTACAGTATAGCCTGAATAAATATCCGTGGCCAATTGTATCTGGCAATCGTGCACAGATTTACCTTTTCTGAATCCGAATTGGCTCTCAGGCAACATTTTATTGTGTTCTAACCACCATTCTAATCTATATTTAATCATTCTTTCGAATGTTTTCAACAGGCAAGAGGAAAGAGCAATCGGGCGATATGAGTCACAAGACTGTCTGTTTTTACTAGGTTTTAGTATCGGATTTATTAGGTAATTTTTCCATTCATCTGGGAATTCTCCTTTCGTCCCCATAACGTTGTATAATTTTAATAAAATAACTTTTGCTGGGGCCGGAAGATTTTCAATCATTGGGTAATGTATGTTATCCATCCCAGGTGCTGTATTTGAGTGGTGTTTTATAGCTTTATTTAGTTCGTTTATTGTAAAATGCTGTAATAACATATGAGACGATTCATTTGTATTATTTTCAAACTCTATTTTGTTTTGGACGAAAGGAGGTGCTAATTTATTTATAAAATCAAACACCAATCGCCCTGAACTAATGGCATATAACTATTTACAGGTTTTGACAGTAATTTGATTTTTTTCCATATGTCTCCAATTGGTGTGCTTTTATTTAATTTTTCACAAAATTGCTTCCAATGAGTTTTTTTACAATTTTTAAGTATTAATTTCGTTAGCGCAGTTTGTTTTTTGTATTTTAAAAAATTGTCAAAATTAGAGTTCTGCACATATTGTTTAAATGTCTGTTTCCTTTTCTCTATCGCCTCTTTACACTCGTCATTCCACCAATTATTACATTTATTTCCCTTATTATAGCTTTGTTTTGGTATAGAGTTTTCGTTAGCGTAGTTCAGGGCTGCCATAAAATATGTATAACTGTCGGTGGATAGTACATGTTCATTTATATTATTTCGAAAAGAATCCCAGTCTGCTTTTTTAATATTCCATTTACGTATATTCAGTCTACTTGTAGTATTTATTATGTTATCATTTGATTCCATTAAAATAGGAATGTGATTAGATCCCATGGTATCGTCTAAAAGAGACCATGTAAAAAATGGGGCGAGTTGTGGAGAGCATATAGTTATATCTAACGCCGATTCATTTGTTTGATTTATATTTTTAACTATTGTAGAAAGCCCAGTGTTTAAATAAACTAGATTATTATCATGAATTGCTTCTAATAGAGAGCGACCTTTGGTATCTGTGTAGCTGGAGCCAAACACTTGATTGTGTACATTAAAGTCACCTCCTAGTATAAATGGAGGGGGTATACTTTTAATAAACTTGTCCCATTCTGCACAAGTAATGTTATTTTTCGGGCTATTGTAAACAGATACAATTGATAATAATCTATTATTTTGTAACGTTGGTACAGAAATCCCCACTGCCATCAGATCATTTATATTATATAAATTTTGAATTTCTGTGAAACCTATTTTATTACTAATTAATATTGCTACCCCTGCCTTTCCATCTAATCTGTCATTTCTGGCTAAGTTATAACCTGTAAACTTAACCACAGAGTTTGGTTTGAACCATGTTTCGCTTAATAAAGCTATGTCAATGTTTTCTTTTTTTAAGCAAATTTCTAGGCTTCCTTTATTAGCAATAGCAGATCTGGTATTCCATTGCAATATGGTTGATTTATTCATTTTTTAAAAGTTGATGAAGATAAATAAATAATTATATACACTGTACAATAAAATACTATATACAGCCAAATATAAAGTTTATTTACACTATATATACACATTGCACTATGTACACACATGCATACATTTCCATTCATACCTATATACAGAACAGACAAACACACAGCCATACTTGAATTATAACAGACATCTATACAGATATTTACAGACATGTGTACATACATTTATAAAGATAAACTTTGCTGGTATAATACTAGTTGAAAATAGGTAGAATTACACAGTTGTAATTCAATAACTAGTTCAAATATTTTATTTACATCGCTTCGTTTAGACTTATTAACCTATCTTTAATTATTGTTTTTAATTTTTCTTCCGGCATATCTTTTAAATCGCTGGTGTTTATACTCTTTAAGATAGAGTGCATAGCTTCATAAATAATTTCCAGATTATTATCACTTTTCAGAGGTGACAAAACCTTCTGGATTTCAGTTGGTTTATAGGGATTTTTCTGAATCAGACCTCCAGGAACATTTTTGTCCAATCCTTGATTAAATATAAATTTATTTATTTCTTTTTGATCAAAATTTGGAGAAACAGTCCTGACTCTTTTAGTGGCCCTTTTTACTGTTATTGTCGAAGCGTATTGCCTATTAGAGTTAGAACATTTATTTAACAAAGGAAATTCTTTTAGATTGTCAAGCGTCGGTGCCTCTTTATTCACTAGTGCAGAAAATGAATTCTTGTTTTCGAGAAGATTTCTAGCTTCCATATACGGTAAATTGTTCTCAGCCATTAATTGTTTTATATTGTTTTCTTTTTTAAAGCGGGGGCATAGATCATGATTTGAAGCTACATGCCCACCGTTTCCACAATTTACGCATTTAGTTTCTCTACTATTACATTCTTTACTTTCATGTTTATCCCCACATTTTTCACACCTTATACTGCCTTTGCACTAATCCTGAAAATGCCCATATCTCATACATTTCTTACACTGTATTACTCTCTGTATATAATTATGTACCTCACACCGGACATAATGTATATATACATACTGCGGGATTTGTTGACCTCTCACTGTAATTAATACAGACTGAGTAGGTACATATTTAGTTTCATTTGTTTCATTGTCTGTCACCCTACGCTTTAACCTCCTCAAATCCAAAATTTCAAATTTATGACCCACTGGACCCCTTATAACCTCTTTAATTTCCTCTTCACTTAGCTCCGTATCTATCCCTCTTATTACAGCTCTCCTTTGTAATAAGTACCTTGGGATATATGAATTAAACCCTTTATCTTTCAATACCATCGATTTTATCAGTTTATTAGCAGAAACCCCATTATTCAGTTCCACTCTTAATCTGTTCAAACCCAATTTCTTAATGGAATTTATATTGTTTGCAATATCAGGATGGTTTATATATAATAGTTTCCCAATAGACATCGGGTGTATTCTGGAAATACCTTTTTGATCTTTGTTTAGGCTCTCAATAATAACAAAAAACGGTCCCAGATCATCATTACGGTATTCCATTGGGATAACTAACCCACTCACCTCAACGCTTTTTTCCACATTTTCTGGCTGATTTATAATTTTTGCAATTCCCTTTGCCCCTTCACTTTCCATTTCAATGTCAGGTGGAACCCCAAACTGACCTCTACTGTTGTCTGTCATCCGATTTTGTAATTAAAATAAAATTAAAAGGAAACCTCTAACAAAAAACAAAAAACAAAAAAACAAAAATGTATATATTTAAAATAAAATAACTACCGTTAAAAGGAAAATGAAAATGTAAAAAAACCAATCCCTCTAAAGTACTTTCACTTCTAGCACTTATAAAGAAAAATATAAGGTTATTTAAACTAAAATTAAACGGAAATAAAAAAGGAAAAAAAAAGAAAAAGAGAGAAATAAAAATGTACGTGAAAAATAAAAGGAAACTCGAGAAATTAGGAAATAAGAGAAATAAAAATTATTTTTAACTTAAATGAAAGAATCAGTTTGTATGTGCAGCCGCAGTGAACTTCGATCCGCACTCTACGGTTGTTCAAC